>BMAV01019916.1:38122-78984 GCA_019973955.1 Trichonephila inaurata madagascariensis
TTTTTGTTATGGGTCCTCTCTCCTTGGGTCTTTCAACTAATCCTCAAGGCGAAATACTTTTAATGAATTGTTGGATTAAAGTATCTCTTTTCGTAAAGGAACCGTGTTACATTCAAATAAAGGTTACTATTTCAAATTAAGTTAATCGAGTTCGCGCCATGGAAAAAGTAGTAAATGATGGCTTTTAATCTGGGAATAGCTGTGAGAACTATTTTTTGGTACATGAGGGTATCTTTGCCTCATAAGATTCAGAACATCATTAACAACGTTTTGGCAACCAGTGGAGCAGTCTTCTTATACGCACGATAAGAGTTTATTACTATTAATTATAGCTAACTAATTTTTCGAAATGTCTCTCCCTTCGGTTGTCCCTTACACTAACACGAACTACAAGTGATCACTGAAATCTGAGTCGTACATTTTTGAACCATAAATGTTGTAGTAATTTTTCTCATTGCAGACTAATATTAAACTTTTGATTATATTCTTTCCAGCATTAATGATACTTGCATTTATGTGAAGTATATACTGTTACGTAGATCGAAGTTCGTGGAATTTATGCTATTAACTTAGAGTAAAACAGTTCTTTAAGAGCGATGAAAATTTATTGTAGAAAAACTATAATTCAAATATAGGACACAATAGTAAAATTTACATAATAAATCCCTGAATGTTTTCATACCTTCTACAGTGCTCAGACACAACTATCGGTGTGTAAAAACACAAATTGTGTTAGCCCACGAGCTGTGGGTATCATTTCTTCCTCGTCCACAGGACCTAAGTTTGCGGGATAAAAGATTGACCACTCAAAGATTCCATACTAAAATTAGTTTATTATTATCTCAATTTATATTCAGCAAAACTACACGTCTAGGAGGCTTATGATCAGGAGTGATACGACATAAAATGCAATTCTAACAAATAGCGCAATAAAACACCGAATCTATATTTATAGATGATTTCCTAACTTACTACAATCCGCTCTAGTATTAAAGTTTAATATAATCTATCTTACCGCTATTCCATTCCACGGTGAGCAGTAACAGTCCTTATATCGTCAATATAATCCTTGATCCAGCTTGCTCCGGCAAATGGGACTATCTTCTGGCTTCGAACTCACTTAACACTCATAGAACTTCCTTAGCACTTCCTAGAACTTTCTCCTATTAGAACTTCGCTAGCACTATTAGACCGCCTCATAGAACCTTTTCTTTGAACCCCTGCTCTCCAATACTAAAGCTCTAATATATACACATTTCTAGTCTGCATAATCGAGTTCTCTTCTTGAGTTGGTTGGAAAGAATTGCCATTCTGGCCCAAAAGATTTCCCAAGGGAGTTTTTAGTTAGAAGGCGTTATAAAACCCCGTCACAAAATACGTAAAGTTAATTTGCAAGCAACTAATCGCTAGGGGACTCTTCAACAGTGAAAAAAACACTGACTCGGATTCAGCAAGTGACTGCTGTTTATAGCCTGCACAGCTGCCTTTTAGTTGTTTTCCAAAAGATCGAATGCGTCTTAGGTCGTGATGAAAAAAGATTTCTCTAGTGATTTTCAGAAATATCCATATGATAGTTAAGGCACCAAAAAGAGTCGCCAACCTACCAAAGTGATCACCAACTCACCATATTTGGCCACCAAAAATGATGCCAATTTGTCTGCATGGCCAATATTATGCCAAGTTTCGATTGAAACACCATTATAACGCAATAAGTAGCTTTGCAAATATAATAATTTTTGTCAGAAAATAAATACAACAGAAAGTAATATTAATGTGTCAAACATCAGATACAAATTATTTACACTATTTTAGGCATTAAATACACACAATTCATAAAAATACGTTAATGTTAAAATTAATAATGCTTTATAAAAATGTTTAATAGTTAAAGAAATACATTACAACAAAGTAATAATTTAATGCGAATTAAAACCTCTAAGTGAATCGTATTCTGTCAAGGTATTTTTTTAGGAAAGACTAGCTAATTAATTAATTGATAAGTTACTAAGAATTGGAATTCTAATTAAAGAACAACAGTAATTACATTTTTGACTAAGAAAAAACATTTTCTATCTTATTATGGAAAATTTATAGCGATAAATTACATAGACATTAGTAAATGCATTATAAATCTTTTATATGAATCGTAAGCAAATGTGGAGTAAATTAGCTATCTTTTTTTAAGTGAAGGATTGTATCATTAATTTTGTACAGTCTTTTTCATTTCGATTTTTTGTTATTAATTGTCCACGAATGTGCTTAAATGATAATTTAAATAATAAAGGATATGAAAACTGTGAAGCCTTTTAAGATATTGAAACTCTTAAATCAGCCCTTCAGACTATGTCCGGGAAATGTTTATGTTTAAAAATGATATTTGATTCATCATAAGATAGAGCAAATAAACACCAGTTCAAATAAGTAAGTATTATTCAAAGAATCTGTCTAATAATCTTTATGAACAGTATGAAAAAAATGAAACACTACTCATACGTTACTTTCCCTACAGTAATACTCTCCTTGTTGGAAAATTAAGTTTTACAGAAAAAGCTTGCTTCCCAGCTTGAGCGTTAAAAATAAAATTTTGAAAATCCTAGAAGAGGTGAGACGAGGTTTAACAGAGTAGTGACTTTATCACCATTGACAAAAAATTTGGAGTCAAGGAATGATCGAGAAGTCTTAAGGGTTAACCTTCTAACAATTTCCGTGAGGAAAATCAACAAGTGGGTGAAATTAGGAGTCAGTCAAAATAACCATTAGATATTCAACCTAGTCCATGGTGGATATATTCAAATTAAAGGTGAGGGATTCCTCGTCACTCTCTCAATGCTTTAATCAATTTTTTTTCACATCGTGATGAACTGCCAACACAAACTACGATGTCTTAAAATGAGAAATGATCCCACCATCGAGAATAGTGAAATGAAAGAGAGGTAGGGAATACCATTTTGTATCAATTGCCAGGAATGTGGACACACTGCGTATTACACTAAATGCCCAAAGTTTCCCAAGACAAAAAAAGGTTCTTCCTTGGATAAAATTCATAATAAATTTTCTACAACGATAACATCTATAAGAGAGGGAGTCTCTTTCGCTAACACGCTCAGCGGAGTTACCCCCAATCTTCTCTCCCATAACAACAATGACTCTCACAATAATAGCAACAATCATAACAAAAGCACTTTAACATTCCTCATAAAAAGAACAATGTCTCTGAATTAGTTCAATTCCTCTATAGAATAGTTTCTGATCTACTTCAAAAAACTAAAATTCTAGAATTACAACCCAAACTCAAAGCCTCAGATTCAGACAAGAAAAAGCTTTTCTCTTAATGGAAACAATGTTAGATTGAAATTAATCTTTCTAAAATATAACTTTTAATATTATTTTTTTCATTTTCAATATCTCCTTTTAGTATAATCCCAATAGCGTTTCTTCGGCAGTCAAACCGATTGCTCACTCGCATCATTCAATCAGAAGCGTCCATGTAACCAGCCGAAATTCTTTTTCATATAGAAATGGCCTAACACGGAAAGATTTCTCTTCTAGGAATGAAACATCAGAGATTTAAGAGAGGTGTGGAATGGAGGCTAACTTGGATTTGAAATATCCTCGGAACAGCCTGTGCCAATTTTTCTTTTCCCCCCCCCCTACATCCCTCCAAATGACACACAAAAACATCTCACCTCTTATCAGTTAGCTTTGAAATTCGGTGACGAGTGTGATTAAAAATCAGTAAGTTTAACTTGCATTTTTTTTCCATTTTAGAAGAATTTTTTTGCGAGCACAATGGCAAAGAGCTCGGGGGAAAGCAAATTTCTATTTCGCTTAAAATGAAGATGGAGCTTCTTAAGGTTATTGATCAGAAATAGAAGACAAAAACTGAAATCTTCAAAGATTTTTGGGTACTGCTTTCCCGTCATGAACAATAATTAAAAAAAAAGAACAAAGTATGTAAATGTTTGAACGGCTTTTATTAAATACAAGCATATACACATATCTACATAAATAAAATGTACTTTAATAAAATTAATGGTGTTGAATTATTTTTTTTTACAATATCCTTTAACACGAAACTCTTTTAGCTTGAAAGTGCATTTCAATCCCTTCAGTTTCGTGTTAAATGATTTTTACTGCATAATTTCTTTGTACAGGTTGATTCAAAATTAGTGTGATAAATTATAATAGCGTATAACTATTTATGAAATTTTTTATCGTCTTACTGCCAGTTATTTTTTAAAAATGATAGTTTAGATTACCAATCTAACTATTTTTTTTTAGTTAGAGTTACTTATGGCTTCGACATTAGATCATCAAACCCGAAACAAAATTCTAAGGCTTTTGAAGAATGGTTGCTTGATAAATAAAGCATTTATAAAATTCAGAAAAGACATTTTTCTAATGGACCACTATCTAAATCTCGAAAAGTAATAAAATTCAGCTAGCAATCAAAAGCTCCAAGTAAAATATGTGGAGGAAAGAAAGTTACTTTGTGAAAAAAAAAAAGAAAACACTGAGAGGATTTATCTCTATGGAAAATCCTGTGCTTCAAAGAACTTTTGCAAGGAAACTACGGGCATCGCAATCGACAGTACGTCGTCAGATAAAGAAAATTAGCAATAAAAAAAGTGAATAAACCAGTCTGCCGTCAAACCTCTGTGAAGACCGTAGAGAAATGAAGAAAACTTTCCCGCCATCTGTATTTAATGTTACCCAAAGGTTCATATGAAACATGCATAACTTCAAATGAAACACTGTTTCGTCATTCACAATTGACAGAACAAAGATACAATGTATAACACGCAAAAAGTTTCACAAAGACGCAGCTGTTTTTCGAAAGGCAAGTTGCCCATCAGGTTTCGTGATTTGGATGGGATTCACAAACCCATTTTTTTGTAGGACCAAATGCTAGAACTGATGCTAAATACTATAAGAATAAACTTTTGAGACACTTTATCAAAGAAAGTAAACCTCTTTACACCCTCAAGGAAAGTTTTTTTTCTCTACACCAAATTATTCTGCTGAATTAACAATAAAATGACTGAAAGGTAAAAAAATAATTTTTCTTCCACCTAAAAATTGGGCTTCCACTACCTCTCTGCGTTCCTTGCGATTATTTTTTACAGGATTTAAAAAAAATTGAATAGTCTTATATCAAGAACACTTCACAACGGCTTCAAAAGCAATCAGAGAGGAAGTTAGAAAAATACCCTCGATTTATCAATGGCTTAAATGTGAGATATTTGTTACTGATTTTAAGTTAACCCAAATTCTAACAGGACATGGAAATTTTAAGAGCTATTTGTCTAAGTTTAATTTAATTGGGAGTGATATTTGTTCTTGTGGTCACAAGATGCTGAATCTGCGGAACATGTATTGTTGTATTGTAAACTTTATTTTTGTAAAAGAGAAAACTTTAAAAAGGAATTGAAACGTTTAAATATTTCCTGGCCACCTATTTTTTCTCTGTTGATCAATTGTACTGAAAGCCTAAATGTTTTAAGAAAATTTGTTTACTGTATAGATAGTACTTATATACTGTATATACTTTTATAATTTTATATACTGTATAGTACTCCCCTTATTTATATTTGTGTTTTTCCTCCCTTCTTTTTTATTTTATATTTCGTCTTAAATGCTTTTTTAAAATTTTGTTTTAAATGATATAATTGTGTTACCCCTTACGTCTGTAAACCTCATGTTCTGCAACGTGGAGCATGAAGAGTTTTTGAAATAACTTAATTAAAAAAAAAATGGTCGAAAAAAAGGACTTTCGCTGGCAGAGTTGCCGCTATAAAAAGCAATGTTGCTTTCCTGCATCAACCATATATCGGTTGTGAAGACATTAAAAAATTATCCAGCATTATTTGGCAAAATAATTATTCTATGAAGTCTTAGTAGCAGGAAAAAAAAAAGATTATGATCCAATGCAGTTCCTTACAATTTTATTAAATTTATTTTTGTACTAGTCGCTGAAGATTAATTTTAAAATGGAGAGTTAAGAACTTCAAAACAGTCTAGTGATAAACTATTAATATTCCATTATTATTATTAATTATTATCTCATTAAAATATGTTTAGTAAAAAATTATATAAATTTAAAAATAATAATGTATTAATTTCAAAAGAAGATTTAGAAGAATTTAAGAGTAGTAATCAGTATAATTTCCCAGTAATCGGTATAATTGTTGTCTTTCTTTTTCACTTGACTCCATAATTGAAATTAAATCATCAGAATAAGATTTCAAAAAAAGTTAATGATAAATTTTTGGCAAAGTGCAAAATGTATAGTTAAAAGGAGTAAAGTTTGCATGTAAACCGGGGAGGATAGTATAAAAACTTTAAACTACAAATAATTCGACACATAAAACTGAAATGTTTTGACCACTAAAAAGTTGAATCACACAAAAAAGTTGGAAAACATTTAAGTACTTTTTAAAACTTGTGAAATGTTTGTAAAACACATCCGAACAGGATGTGTTTTACAAATGTAATCCGAACAGGATTAGCATTATTAAAATGAGTTTTTCTGAACATCTCAAAACAGCAGTTTACGTGCACTTACAACTAATTCAACACATCCGAGTAGACGAAAAGAAATGAGTCTGAAAGGAGCATAAAAACACTCTTTGAAGCAGATATTTTACCTTAGTGCCACCAAAGAGCTCTGGAAACCTATCTGTAGAATGAAGGGAAAGAAATCTCCATAAAACTATTTTACGAGATGAACCCTCGCTTAAGTGAAAAGTGTTTATTTTTATAAGAGGCACGAGAGAGGGAGACTCTTAATATACTTAGAATATGTGAGAAACGTTATTCAGTCATCATACGCAAGCTCCTTAGAATGCCAACATATTTTAAAAGGTTATATTTAATTATTTATGCAACAAATCAAGTGCGTGATGACTGTAGTCTTGGTATACTGGCATGTGTGAAGATTTGTCTTGAATTTTTTGTAGGATTTGTTCTAAACATTCATTCATTTTCTTTATGTTAAATACTTTCTCTGTATTTGATAGATTAGTATATTTAAAACTAGTAATTCTTAAACTTGTATGGAATATTCAATCTTAAGGGGACACGCTACGATTCAATTGACGAAAATCGGTCAAAATATCAAAAAAAAATTTTTTGTCTAAATTATTCCTTATACATTTCTCTATTACCTCACAAAATTTCAGAGCTCTAAATTAAAAAAATCCAAAGTTATGATAACTAATATGCTCGTCAGAACTCACATTCTGACATCATTCTGCTCTAGCAGACGCACTTTTCATTTTCTAGCCAACTTAATTAATTCTAACACAGTTAAACAGTTTTGAAATAAAATGAAGAGATTGTAATCCATTCTTAATGTTTATTTACATTTGCTGAGCTATACTGCGTTCTTTATTCTGCTAATTTTTATTTCATATTTTTGAAATATTTAGTTTCGGTTTACCAAAAAAAGTCTTTTTCCAAGACTAATTATTTTATCGTTATCAGTTTAACAGTTTTTTTTATATATATAAACGTATTCTCATGCAGCATTTTAATAGTTAAACATGCCTCGTACAAAGAGGAAAAATAAATCAAGTAAATTAAGTATTCAAAAGCGATGGTGCACTGAAACAAAAACTGAAAATAATATGAAAATTTCAGAGCACAATTCAAATGTTGCTCAACATTCAAGTGTTAATAGCATTTTTAAAAATGAAAGAGTTTCTTTGCAAGAAAAAAGTGTACTAGAACAAGAAAATGTTGCTGATACCTATGATGGACCAAGTTATATAATTGTTGACAAAAATGCCTTGTGATGTTTTCAAGTATACTTTTTGTGGTAGCTGCAACCAGTCAACTTTAAAACTTGAATTTGGACATAAATATGGATTTTCTCATCAATTAAAACTGGTACGCAAAACATGTTCTGAGCAAAAAATGGAATGATTTATATCTTCAAGACTTGAAAAAAAAATCAAATACATCTACACCTTTCGATGTGAATGTTCGTGCTGTTCAAGCATTTCTTGCAATCAGTGGGGGCCATGCATCGGTTGAAAAATTCTGCATATTTCTCAATATGCCTTTGATGTCGAATAAAACCTTTAATGAAATTAAATACTACATTAACTCAGTGTACTCTCTTGCTTCCCAAACTGTGTTGAACTATGTACATAACAGCGATCAAAATGCATATAGCAAATTGGATCAAAATGGGTCAAATACTGTTACTGATATTGCTGTTTCATTTAATGGGACATGGTTGACCCGAGGACACACATCCCAAATCGGTGTTGGCTGTGTAGTCGACACTTTAACAGGATACGTTATTGACTATGAAATTATGAGCAAGTACTGTCGTATATGTATAAGTGCGAAAAATGAATTAGGCGAAACTACAGCTGAATACGATGTTTGGTATTCTGGCCACAAATATTCCTGCCAGATTAACCACATTGGGACATCAGGAGCAATGGAAATGAAGGCTGCAGCTAAAATTTGGTCTCGATCAGAAGCATGTGGTTTTCGTTACACAACATTGTTATCTGATGGTGATGCTAAAACTCATAAATTCTTAAATAGCCTAAAAATATATGGACCAGATGTTGAAATTTTGAAAGAAGAGTGTATTAATCACGTAAGCAAAAGGTCAGGCACCAGCTTACGTAATCTTGTGAAAGATTGGAGAGCTAAAGATATCACTTTAGGAGGAAAATCATATGGCAGCCTAAAAAGACAACAATAAAAAAACTAACGCAGTACTATCAGAAAGCTATTCTGGAAAATAAAGGATATTCAGGTCATGAAAAAATCTATATATGCCACACTTTATCACAGTATCTCGACAGACAAAAATCCAATGCACATGAAATGCCCTTCTGGCAAAGATTCGTGGTGTTTTTATCGAAGAGCCTTAGCTAAAGGTGAAAAACCTGCACCACATAAATTTAATATTGGAACACCAATAAATCCAGATTACTTGACAAAAATTGTTCCAATATATCAAAGGTTAGCTTCTGATAGTCTTTTGAAAAGATGTGCCAGATGTCTGACTCAGAACAGCAACGAGAGTCTGCATAGCGTGATTTGGAGTAAGTGCTCTAAAGAAACTTCAGCAAAATTACGCCGTGTAAATATAGCTGTTTCTGAGGCAGTATCAGAGTATAACTTTGGTACTTTGAAAACCTTAAAAGAAATACAAAAGGCTGCTAATTTGGATCTTGGTGAAGAAGCAGTAAAAATTGCTGCCACACGTGATTACAGACGTAAAAAAGAAAGAAATCGCCAAAATAATCTTGCTTTTCGCATAGCACGTCGAAAAGTAAAACTAGCCAATCTGCGAAAAGAAAAATATTCAAAGAAAAAGAAGGGATTACATATAGTCCTGGGTTTTTTTAAACATAAACGTAAAAAAAATATATGAAGATGTAAAATAGAATTATTTTAAAATCATCGTAAAATGGGTTCGTATGTTATTTATCGCAATTTTTTTAAAATGTAAGGTACTGAAAATTTTAAATATTTTAAACATATAAAATTATAATTTTCATAAAATACCTTTATAAAACTTTTGTCATGTGCATGTAGTACATACAGTAATTTTTTAGTAATTTTATTGCACTTATATATATCTTTTTACAGTAAATAAAAACTTTAAATTGATTTATCTCAGAACAAAAAAATCGTTTGTTTTCTTTCATTTAAAATGCTAAGGCTTTTTTTCTATTGCATGAAATGTTTTAAATTTTTTTTATAGATTACTATTAATATGTATAACAAAAGTTGGTATGCATTTTTGAATCAATGCAATACTTATTTTTTTAAAAATATTTGAACTTAGAATTTATACGTTTTTTAGGGACTTATTCATAATAATTCATAAAAAAATTTTTTTTAGGAATTTGAATCATGCTATCCCCAAACCCATACCAAATTTTGTTGTACATGGTTTGACAAATATGTAAATCAAATTTCTTGGGTGTACGTCAATTATTGTACGAGGAGTAGCGTTTTAAAATTACCTCATAAATTTTTAAAAATGTTTTAAAAAAATTAAATGGATTGCTTTTTGAGATATATTTTGAGCAAATATTCTGTCTTACGTATTGCATATACATAGGTTATAAGGAAAAAAATTGTAAAAACCATAAAATCAAAGATTTTTGTTTAAATCGTACCGAGTCCCCTTAATTTTATAAACGAACCACGAGAAAAATAAAATAAGCTTAAAAAAATAATTCCTTGTAAGTGTCTATATTAGAAAGACTTTTTTTTTGTTTTGCTACTTGAAACGATAACATAACTATTAAAGCAAATTTTTCGTTTTGTTAAAGTTATTCATCTTAAAAAAAAGTTTTAATTAGTTTCCCATTTAATTTAACCTACAACCTTATTTGAAAATGTGTCTCACCATTATTCCAAATATTGAAGTGGTGACTTCTTTCGGTGCGTTTTGCTGAAGAGTGAATCTAAATTAAGCGTCAGGTTCGGCTGCGTTACGCTCAATCGGTTTTACTTGGCTTCGTTTGGCAATCGTGCTCATGTGGGTGAGGCTGGCTGAGTTTTGAATTGAAAACGTTCTAATTATATATACTTGTTTTTTTTTCAAGTAGACATTCCATGCACACTTTTTCCCATGAAGTTTTTAATTCCTTTATTTAAATATTACTGTCATGCAGCCCACTTTCACTCATCTCCATAGAGTGAACGAGAGAAGAATAGCGCAAGCAAGAATAATTTAAAAAAAAAATATTATTCTTATAAGGAGATTGAAGATAAGAAGCAACGAAACACGGGATCTATTTTATGATTCAGTAGAAGCAAATTATTTAGTAGTAGTATTTAGTTTATATATATTTTTCATTACAGTTAAGTAATTATTCAAATGTATTATATATATAAAACTATATATGATATTATAGTTTAATTGTATGTTTTGATTAAGTACAAGAACGGGCCAAAAGAATCAAAATCCGAAATTATCAAAAAGGTACTTGGCGAGAAAATTGCCAATAGTTTGGGTTTTATTTATGATGACAACTAAGAGATTACGATGAAATCTAAGCACATTCATTGTGAAAAAGTACGAACTCTCTCTTTTTGTTTCCATAGAGTATTGTAAGAAAAGTAAACGGCTCTCAGGACATACATTTTCCTTGTCTTGCATAGTATATGGCATTATGTAAGTTATATAAATGGGAATTCCGACTATCGCAACAATTTCAACGTTCAAGATAACTCGCCAAGTTGGCAACCCTTATTTTTCATGTGTCGTACGCTCTGAATTGGCACAACTATGTGCTTCATTTCATATAATGTTACCATTACCGTTGCGATAATACGTAAATAGCACATACAGATATATGTATTATATAACTATAGCTAACATAAGTAATTTACATATAATATGTTAAAATAATTATTATAATTGACATTTTAATCGTATATATTCTTACAAAATATATAAGAAGGCATAAATATTTAAACATTGCTCTTTGCAGAAAATTGATGAAATAAACAAATTTACCAATGAATGAGCACGAAAAAGAGAACTACTTAACTCCCGCAAGCGAATATTTGGTAAAAGAAAACATAGTGTATCCGAACAATTGAAATTCTCTTGCCCAGAATAGATCAGATTTTTTCACTTCCATCATGTGGTCATAAGCATACATACAATTTTTTTTTGTAATAAATTTTATTAATATTAATTTTTATTGTTGCATGTTTAGTAAATTAAATATGCAACAGATGATATAAATACATTCCAGCTATTATACTTATCATAATCATGAAGTATACATCTAGTTTTGTGTGGAATTTACGAATGGATAAAAATGTAATATCACTACATAGGACTTTCGAGTAACGTATATGTTTCAAACGTATCGATTTCAGTATTATAATATTCAAAACTATATTTTTCAAGACGTTTTTGCATGGAACAAAAAAATATTTGTATAAAGCTTCCAATCATATGTTTATTATTTTTTTGGTACTTACGCACTCAGAAAATTTCGCGTAATTCCGCCATCATTACTGTTGTGTTTGGACGGAGACGATTTTTTTACTATTTGTTGCTTATCGTGGCATTTGGCGACGTAGTTAGATTTGATAAATTTGGTCGATTGTATAACACCTAATACCTCTTTTTCCATTAGAAAAAGTCTCTTAGGTTTCTATTTGAAGGATTTTTCTGACATTTCATTTTTTAATTCCTATGATAAACGGAGCTTACAAATGATAAAATAAATCAAGGTCTGTTAAATATTTTTTTTTTTTTTTTGCAATTTTAAAATATTTTTTCAGCGAAAAACTCTGTGGGTACTTATTAATCCTTCCTAAGGATTCAACGCCAAAAAATTTATGTGTTTTGAAAAACCTACTTGATACAATCCTTATAAAAAATTGAGGAAATAGATTAAAAAATTGTTCAAATGCACAATATACGTAATGATAAGTGCTTCCTAATACTTAAGAGCCTGGTTGTGGCTACATAGATAGTCTAAGTTTTAACTGACAAATTTAAAAGAAATTTAGTGTACAGTATTTTCAAACAACGTAAAAAATATTCAGAAAACAAAACTTATTAAAATTTTGTGTTTAGTTGATTATTTTAACATAACTTATAAGTAAAACAAAACATATATAAAATAATCTTAAACATCGTTATTTCCACGGGAACAAAAAGTAAAGCATTTCAAAAATGATTTTTCGAAATTTTTAAGCAATACGGGAGAACATTACAATGTAATTAATAAAAAAATTTCAACTAAAGTCTGAGAAAGTTTTTAGTTGCTTCATGGCGTAAAAGTCTAAAATATATATATATATATATATATATAGGAATCCAACCGAAATCTAAAAGGTCGGATTCTTCAGATAGCGGGGTTTTTATTGGCGTGATATCTAGGGGTTTTTAGGGTGTATTAGTTAATTCTGATAAAAAATAGACAACATAGTTTAAGAAAGAAACTGGTTGAAAACTAATTTATTAGGAATTATAGGGGAGTATTTACATGGGTAATATTTCAAAAGAATAGGAAAGTTAGATCACATTACTTAAGGAAGGCAACTGAGATTAAATAGAACTCATTATGGTGCTATTAAGACTTACCGCCTGGCGCGGGAGAACGGCGCTGATGCGCGAAATACGACGTTTCTCTGACGGATGTTAATGGGCCTCTGCCAAAAAAGGTTGATGTCGGCATTTTAAAAGGGACGCTAGATGGCGCTGATGTGGAATACTGTTTTGATTAGAATTGCCGACCTCTGGAAAGGGATATGATCTAACCTTTTTCAAATCGGATATCCTACATTATATATATATATATATATATATATATATATATATATATATATATATGTGTGTGTGTGTGTGTGTGTGTGTGTGTGTGTGTTAATAATTGAATAAAAGAAAAAAAAATAAAATTTTTTTTTCTAAAGTGAAGGGACAGCTGCCATCAAATTATAAAAGTAGTACTAATTAAGTGATTATACTAAATGATCAAGATCTTACCTTTGCTTGATAGTTCAAAATGCATGCGAACATTAGGAAAAAAAGCCCTTTCAGAATTAAATCAGCACTTGCATGGAAAAAAATTCAAAACTTTATTCCAAATATATATTTTCGAAATGTAATTAGCTTGAATTTTCTTAAATTTGTAAATCATACTTCAGTGAAAAAGGCTAGTCAAGCCAAACTGAAGCACAAGTTTAAAATCTAAACTTATCAACCCTGTGTAAAAATATTTGTGTTAGTTAAGATCATTAATTAAAAGACAATTTTACCCTGTGAAATAGATTCTTTGTCCAGAATTTAAAAAAGTTTGAAATTTAATTGACAATTCCTGCATGTAAATTTATTCTTAAAAATAATAACATATAATATTTTACATTAAGTTTTCAAAACACAAAACATTTTCAATTCTTTTAATTACAGATGCTCCAATGCATTATAAATATTAAAAATATAGTTATTCATGGCATTTTAAAAGAAGAAAAGCAAATAAAAACACTCAAATTAATTATACATTCATTATCGAAACTCTTTTAATTTTTTTCTGCATTATTTTTTGCCGAATGTTGGAATACTGAAATTATCTTACTCTTTATAACTCAAATTAGATGTTTAATTTAGATACTTCTTAAAACTCTTTTCAACATATTTTTTTCTAAAGTAGTTTAAAACTTATTTGCTTATAATCAAGAACATCGGCTGATTACGATTAACAAAATAATAGTTACATTTTTTAAAAATGTTTCCAAAATTTGCAAAAAAATATTGAAATGATAATAGTTACACAGAAATACAAAAGTAGCAATAATGAAAACTTACATTTTATGGGCAGTATATGGCCATCAATCCATACAAAAAAAAATTTATATTGTTAGACTCTCGAACTTTTCAATCGTCATAAAATGCCTGGTGGCTATAATTTAAGTTACACCATTCAGAGGCCTGTAGAACCCGTTCTCATTATCGATTTTGATGAAACTAGGAATATAAGCTATATGGACCATGGGGAAAAGGTTTATGCAATAAAAAAATTGTTCAAATTTTGACCAGTAGGAGGAAATGTGGTGCCCAAATGATATGTAAGAATCGTTAAAATTTATTCAATTACAGAATATGCTCCATTGACATCAATAACGTATTGAAAGCGCATTATAGCATTTTCAATAATAGCTCGAAGCAACTCACGAGGTATTTCAGCCCCAAGGCGTATAATGCAAGCTTTCAAATTAGGTAAAATCCTAATTCTTCTGCAATAAACGTGGTCTTTTAGAAATCCCAGGGATTTAAATCAGGTGAACCAGAAGGCCATGCATACGAAAAATGTCTGGATATTACACGATTATCGCCAAATTTATCACTGAGCAGTGCTTTGACTTGGCACCGAATGTGAGGAGTTGCTCCATCTTGCATAAAGATAGTAGTTTACAAGTACTGTCGTTCCTGTAAAGCAGGAATTACCTGATATTGAAGGAGTTCATTGCACGGAGCACTCCTATCTTTTAGTGCCTTGTGGAGTGAGAGTTTCAGAGTAAAAAGGTCCGAGGATAAACTCAGCAGTAAATCCACACCAAGCAGACACGTAATCAGAATGCAATGTTTGTTGATGAAGAATATTAGAAAGTTAAGTACCCCATATGCGGCAATTTTTACTATTCACAGCTCCATCTAAATAAAAGTGTGCCTTATCTATCCATAAAATTTTCCAAGATCACGCATCATGAACTTCCATTTTCGCCAAAAATTGGCAAGCAAATTCAAGGCGTGCTATCTTGAGGTTTCAGCTTTTGCATCATGTGGATCTTATACGGATACCATTTCAAAATGTGTCACAGAATTTTTCGTAATGTCAACTACTGAATATCAAACTCGCGTGACTCTGATCGACCACTTACTGAAGAATAGGTGGAACTGGAGGCGACTTCACAGCAGTACCAATTTCTTCGACAGTTTCAGGCCCAACCGGTTTCCGACTCCTTCCGGGCAGCACACCCAAATTCCCAGTCCAGAAATTTTTCGCCCATGGTCCATATAGTACATATTCCATTAAAATACGATAACCAGACTAAGTTCTATTGACCTCTGAATAGTGTAACTTTAATTATAACTACCTGGTACATGAAGTGAGAGAGGGATTTTAGGGTATATTGGCGCAAGAGCTGGTTTCGGCTATACTGCGCCAAACATTTGAGTGTTTTATACATACTATAAAAATTTAAAAATATATTCAAGATATTAAAATTTTATATAAATAGTGTATTTGTATAAAAGAAGTTTATATAAAATTATGTATATAATAACGTGTAGTGCATAAAAGGTAAGTTCTAAAAATAAATTAGCTAAATTTTAGGGGGATTTGCCCCACCAAGTCCGATATATAGGATGGAAAAGTATCATTTTCTGTATTTAGTCGGGTCAACCAGTATTGAAAGAAATCTAAGAAAAAGAAACTAAACTAACACAATACAAAGTGCAAACCAAAATATGTTAGTAATAAAATGTAAGTTTTCTCAAAAGATAAAACTACGCGGAATTATGTTCATCTCATAATATTTGTCTGAGGGTCTGGACGTAAAAATCTTGGTCTCGACGTGAAAAGAAAATGGAAATATGAATGGCAAGAAAGAGGGCTGTAAACAGACAAAGATCACTAGGGTACTTCGGGGTCGTGACACACGAGTTTACAAATTGATTGATTGATTGAATATTGACGTCGCACTGTTCAGCTGCACGAAGGCTTTTGGCGACGGATCACGCAATTTTGAACCATGTTCAAGTGACATGGACGACACCTGAGCTGGCAACCCCTCTCCTAACTACCACACCAACGGGAGGGCGTTTGAGTTCTCGACAAATTTAACGTGCATCGCGCCCCTACACGGCGGGTCTTTAGTGGTACGGGGCTCGAACTCGTGACAAGGCAAGCCACGATCCGATACCCATACCACTCGGCTACCGGGGCCATTACGTGTTTACCAAAGACAGTAAACCCTTTGAGGAAAGGAAAAGATCACTAGGGTACCTCGGAATTGTGACACCCGTACTCACCAAAAGAAGGTGAGCCCCTAAGGGGACCTGGTACATGGAATAGAATACCTAAAATATTTTATAAAGTTTCAGTCTTTTAACTTTAAGATATTAGTCATTTTAAAGGCTATATTAGTATTACTTTAAAAATAAAATATTTAGTAAGAGAGAAAAAAATAGTTTGGAAAAGAAAGACACAAAATTTTTTTTTAACCTTAAAACACGATACTCCTAATAATAAATCACAAGTATTATAAAAGCAAACACGTATAGCAATATCATAATTTTTATATATTCATTATATTATAGAAAAGTATTAAACTCAGTCATAAATATAATAAAAGAAGGGACATTTAAAGGCGCTTGGGACAAGGTAGACCTCAAAACAATTCTCGTTGTCGTTTTGGTCTCAATAGGATCGTGATCCGAATCATTTTAATCGTCACATGTTATTTCCAGACATATTCTCCGAAAGACAGGAAATTTCGAACCCGACGCCAACTGGGAACAGTGGCAAGACTACGTTGTTATCTACGCCCTTTGTGTCCTATCTGTGCCTACCTTCATACACCACCAACATTTAGGAAAAACCGTCTGTCGAATCTGTTACTGACTAGGATTGTGATATACGAATATTTATTTGCTACAAATTATCTTTTGCACGACTATTTAGCAACGTATGCTTTATATATTGTCTATTTGGAACAGTCCAAGTTCGCAAATAATTAAGGAAACACATTCTTTTTTCCTTGAAGGGTGATACGGGCCTATTTTCTGGTAATGGGGAACTCACTCCTTAAAGCCCCTTTCCTATTTAAAGTTTGACTCGTATAGAATACATTTCTAGACTGAGACACCAGGGTGTGTAAAAGGTCAGATATACCAAAACTTACAAGACAATTCAGGATATTCCTCATTCGGCATTAAAAATCTATAAATTCTATAAATCTATAAATCTAAACATTGGTAACGGCGGTGTTTTTTGAAGTGGAGTGCGTATAGAGACACCTGATGGTACATTTGATATAAGGAGTAGAAATAATAGCTCCCGTTTTATTTTAAGGTAGGAACTTATTGCCATCTATAATGGATTATTATTCATTGACACGTCTTCTGAACTTGTGTTCACGGCCATTTGGATTTTAATGGACAGTCGTGCTTTTATACAGGACTTTTCTCAATGGATAATTGTTGAGGATATGGCAACAAATAATATTCAGGTTTTTGTTTATAGGTTTTCTTCTAGACACTATATACTATCAATGGGTTTCCTCTCGTATTGGATCGAATGGGAACGAAATAGCTGATAGTTTGTCCAAGTCTGCCACTGTAAACACCTTGCAAGTTTATCGCTTGTTTATCTTTTACGTAACTCTCCTTCATTAAAATAATAGAATTAAACACATTTTGGAGAGTACCGCCTGATCACTCTTGGTATTTTGGAAAAACACGCCATTGATGTCTCCAGCTCAATATTCCTAGAAATCAAAAGACGATTCTAACATTCTTTTTTTCATGGTCACATCAAGTCACTTTTCAGCAGGACCAGAAAGTCTTCCCAGAGTGTCGTTGTTCAGATGCTGATAAGGCATGCCCCGGTCAGATTCCTAATTGTTTGAACTTTACTATGGACGAAGTGTGAGAAAATCTTATTTTATTTTTGGATTTTACAGTGATTTTTTCGTTTTATGGAGATGGTGTGATTAAGCTACAATTTGGTTTAAAGAACAACAACATGTCTTTTAGTTACTATGAATTGTTCTCGTTATAAAATATGAAGAAAGGCAAAATGATATATTATATTTCCTTTCAGCTCTGATACTTTAAGACTCATCATATTGGATGTAAATTTTTATAGCTAAATTTTTCAATATTTGTTCTTAAATAGCACCCTCTCATATTTACCTGCATAACGTATGTTTAAGTCAAGGCTTACTTTTGCTATATCTGTCATGATGACAGTTTAAAACTTGCTCAAATAAAAATAATTTTATTTTGCTTTCTCTGGCGTTTAAGTTTACATATCTTACTACACAGAAACAATGCAAAAGATTTTACGTATTTCTCCTCTCTTTTTTAACAGAGTGTAGAGTGCATTGCTGAATAGTGTGATGTTATTTTTCACTTACTTACTTAATAGATTGTAGTCTAATTATTCAATAAATATATTTAAAAAACAGCTTTATCTCTTTCAGAAGAGATTCAAAGGAAAATCATAAAATAATATTAATCCATTTAATTTTCTTTAAATTTTAACATTTATTATATCTTTATATACATACTTATCTTTATATACGTCCGATTCAATGAATATATGCGCGTTCAAAATTTTAAGATTCCTCTTAAATCAAGTTATTCTGGTGCGTAATTATTGATCCAAAACTGTGTGGGATTTGATGGATTTTCTATCGCATCAACCTTTCTAATAGAATTTCTTTTCAGACAATCGAATGTGTCATTATCATTATTCAACCGATAACGTGACCGTGACAGGAACAGAGACAGGATCAATCCATTTTAAAAATAGGTGAGAGTATGATGAGGAAATGAGAGAGAAAGAAAACAATAAGTAGGGGAGATTTTTGAAAGGTCACATTTGTTGATCTAGATTTCCGCTCTTGAATCTGTTTATTTAGCTATAACTTCATTTTAAGAAATAGGTGATATTTATCTGACCCGCATTCGATTCATCTGAAGTTTAATCATTCATTCTCAAAAAAAAGAACCATACCTTTCACTGCATTGTGTCTCTTGTTAACATAATTCAGGATCGACGACATTATTTTACATATAAAATTTTAGAGATAAATATGCTTACAATACAATTTTGAAACAAAAATTATTTTTCAGTAACATTGCGAAATTGTATGCAGATATAATATGTTAACATAAATGGTTCAATATTTCCGAAAAAAAATCTGAAATATGTGTATTAACCAGAAATTTCAAGGTTAAATTAAGGGCGTAAGTTTTACTATTTACTACAAAAATACGATATATATGACAATGCATGCCTTTTTAGAAGTTATTTTGAATATTAATAAGTCTGACAAACCAGTAAAACATTATAGGGGAGGATTGAAAATATTTTTTAGAGTTTCAAAACCTACGTATACGGGAAAGATGTTCTCTGGTGATGATGATGTTGTGTCCATGACAAGACCAAATTAGACAGTACCAGAGACCCATATGACTGTTTTGGTAATACAGTAGAACGTCATTTTTCCGAACGTTTATTATTCGGAGCGTCAAATATCCGGACCAGTTTTATTTTTGTAAATTTAGAAGGCGAAAAAGACTACAACGACGTCCACAGGGAGGAGATAATCAATTTTGTCCAATGGATTCTAGGATTTCAAGAATGCGATGAAGATGTAGAAACCGGGATGGCAAGCGATGAAGAAGACTGTATATTTCAAAGGCTAAATGATGACGAGATTGTGACTTCCGTGCAAGAAGAATCCGACCCTGTGGACAAGGAAATGGATGAAGACGAGAACAACAACAACAACGAAAGTAGCAAGGGTCCATCAAATGCTGATGCGTTTTCTGCGTTAGAGACAACTATGGAGTGGTATTAACAACTACTCAACTACTGCTGCTCAAGAGAATCAGAGACCTTGCAGCGAAAAACCTAGGTGTACAATGATACAGCGAAAAATAAGAGATTATTTTCCACAATAAAGAAAATTGCGCGACATTTTGTCCCTATTTTGCTTTTTCTTCAAGCACGTTTCCCGCATGTGATAATTTTCAATATTCGCATAGTGTCCGGTTCATATACTGCATGGATCGCATTCGGTGCTCGGTTATCCGAACAATGATCGGTCCCAATTGATTCGGATAAACGACGTTCTACTGTATGTTCAATAATATCCACATAGAGATTTGTTGACGAAAACTGGAACCCTATTTCTTATAAAGCAGAAAAAATAGCTAAAGGGCAGTCAAATATATGAGCAAGTGTTAACTTTGCATCTGAACAGTTATCACAATCCCAATAAGTTCTTCCACCATCCCTATCAATCCTCATTCCTATGTCATGATCTGTTCTTATCCTGGCAATGACCATTGTTATATTTGTCCAAGCCTATTAGAGCCATGTATTAAGTGTGAGCCTATTAATGTCATTAAAACAAAATGACTCAAGACTATTCACAAGTATCCAAAAGATGATTTTGTGTTTGCCTACACAGATAGTTCTGATGAAATATTCTCAAATGGAAGCTCGGGGGTAGGGGGTATTTATGACCGCTCCAAGTAATGCAACTTACGAACGAGTGATTGGTGCTGGTACCATTGCCTCTTGCTTGTGAACTTCGGGCCATAGTTGACGATCTTTATTTATATGAGACTCTCCCTATTCTAGAAAAGGTTAAGGGTCTCGTCATTTTTTGTGACTCAAAAGCAGTCCTCGGATATTCTAAATGGAGGTTCATGGTTTACAGAACAAATTTACTCTCTCGCCTGTTTAGATTCACTTAGTTAAGTAAGGTCTTCTTTCTCCAATGGTTGCCTGGAAATTTTGATATTACATGCAATGAAAATGCGGATAAGCTAGCGAAAGAGGCTAGAAATCGGTATAAAGACAATTTTGTCAATGTTACGTTATTAGACTCAAATACTGCCACAAAATTCAAATTGAAAGATAACTCAGTTCATGTACAGTTTCAACTTTGTAATATAAGTGGAGATGTGTTCTATGGTAAATAAAGAAAATGAGAGAGAGAGAGAAAATAGAGAAAAATAAAATGAAAAATTAATTTTTATTCTATATACTACCAAAAGGAATTGAAGCTTAGATATTCGAACTCTTTTATGGTGAAAAAGCGAATTAATCCTTGTTAAAGAAAAACAGGTATTTTAGTACTTTAAATATTTATTGTAATGGGAGGGCACATAGTAAATAATTACAAGAATAAAATCAGGTACATTTAACAGATTCTTTAGTATGAATTTTTTAAAAACAAACTGTAAAAACGACAGTGCACGATAAAACAGAAGAAGTAAAAAGCTTGGATCTCATTATTTCGAAAATGCGATGAAATATAGTTGTGGTTTTGAAAAGTTGCAATGTACAATGTACCACTCACAACTCAGTTTTCATTTTCCATTAATCATCGTTTTTATTTATTTATATAGTAGACAAATAGTTTTATCGTGAGTCTAAAATCTTCTAATCAAAATTAAATTTTTTCCTCATTCTTTTCGAAAATTTGATATATATATTAAATTTTTAAATTACATTTTTAATTACTTTTCTCCACACCTCCATACCACAGAATATTTTTCTCCATATGAAGGCTCCAATAAATATTTTTTTCTCCATATAATCAAGATCCACCCTAATAAACATATACACTTTGTCACAAAAAATTTATGCACCCAGAAGAAATTCAGTTACAATCGAAAAATGAAAAAATGCCGGACTGAGAGAGAGGGTGTATAGTAGGCCTTAGAGAAGCAGATTGGTCGAACAGGCGTATCGTACCACCTCGTCTGGAGCGATGTGACAGTTGTTCGGTGTTTACAGTAATGGATCACGGAAGGGATAGTCTACCGTGTCGCGGAGAATGAGGACGTCCCAAAAAGACAAAAACAAGTGATGATTGTGAAATCATAAGAGCAGCCACGTCTTCACCAACATCGTCACTAGAATCGATTCGATTCATTTTCAACCCTCCAGACATCCGGTTCTATCAATGACAACCATTCGGAGACGACTAACCGACGCAGGTAAAAGCAGCCGACGACCATTATAACAACTACTACTGACCTATCAGATGCAGCGCCGATTGGATTTTTTCCGACTTCGGGCAAGCAGGAGAGTGACCGACTGGATCCTAATTAAGTCTCAATTCTGATGACCACTGCACGCGCGTGTACAGGCAACTAGGCCACAGGTCGATTCCGGTATTTGTTGTTGTGAGACATACGGTGATTACACACGGTGTGAAAGGGCGAGGAACGATTTTTTGGGACACTAGTCGACCTTCAAAGCGCTTTGATGGCACGCAATTACGATGACGAGATTTTAGCAACAGTTGTAATGCCTATACAATAATGTTCCCCAGGGGACATTTATCTGAAAGGAAATGGTCGCCTACGAATTTCGGGACTCTCCCGGCAATGACTTGAAGAATGTGACGTACTTCCATGACCTAATAGGTCACCAGACCATTCGCAAATAGAGCCCGTCCGGGGCGTACTTGGAAATCAACTGCAGCCGTTACTGAATACTGGTGAATTAACACCCTTGTTGTAAAGCTTTTGGCATGATATTCCACTGGAGGTTATTGGTGACCTCATTGATCCTATGTAAAGCCGTGTTTCGGCTTGTTAAACTATTAGAGGTGGATTTACTGCCTACTGATGTGTAACTTTTTAAAGCCATATCTTCTGAATGAAACAATATGTTCTTCTTATTTTGTGATCATTTGCTAATCTCTTCATACACTACATACAGTCACTCAAAAAAGTATTGGGACACTTGGCATGCATAACTGTAAAGCCATTTATAAAAAAATTATTGATCACATTAAAACAAAAACAAAATGAATTAAAAAAATTTTTAACATTTGATGTACAGTATATAAAGAAAATTTTATTAGTATTATAGGACTATAATTTGATCTAGCTTTTCAAATATAATTCAAAGACGCATGAGTCAAAAAAAGTATTGGGACACTTTTTAAATGAGAAATTTAACAGATTTACAGCTCATTAATAGAATTTAATTTCATGCCACTTTTTTAGACTAGAAGTTTAAACATAAACGTTTCAATAGATAAAATTATTTATAGGATAAATGGCGAGAAACAAAGATATATCAGTTGGTGTGAAAAATCTCGTAATAAATTATTGGAAAGAGTGGAAATATCACTTCTCCGTATAATAAAAATCTTGGAAAAATTGAGTAAGTCTACTGTTTTTAACATCATTGACAGGTTCAAGAATACAAAAAGTGTAGAAAACAAGCAAAAATCAAGGCGTCTAAGGATATTTAATGAACGTGAAGAGAAGTGGATTGTGAGACAAGTGCACATTAATCCAAGAGCTAGTGCAGTAAAAATGTAAAAGTAGGTTCGGAAAATTTAGTAAATCCTGAAACTGTCAGAAATCTTAATCAAATCCTATATCATCAAATCAAATAGACAAGCTAGTTTGGCATTTGCTAAAACGTATGTAAGGCAGCCAACAGAATATTGGGAAAATGTAATTTTTGTTGATGAAAACAAATATAACTTTTTCGAATCGGATGGCAAGCAAAACGTTTGGCGGAAATCAAATACAGCAATGCATGTCAAAAATTTACGGCCTACTGTCAAATATGGAATGGGTAACCAAATTGTCTGGGGCTGCATGACAAGCTCTCTCTGGTGTCGGGAACTTAAATTTCATTGATGGTATAATGAATAAATATGTCTATCTTGACATTCGCTAGTGAAATTAAAAGCAAAGTGTGAGCAAGCTAGAAATCTCAGGACATTTTAAATTGTACCAATATAATGACCCGAAACATACTGCAGATATTAACAAGTTATAGGTCCTCTACCATTGTCCTAGTGTTATTAAGAGTCCTGCACAAAGTCCAAACCTTAATCCTATTGAACAGGTGTGGGATTATTTGCAGCAAAAACTATATGAGAACCAAATTTCTAACAAGCAGGATTTAAGAAAATATTTGGTCAAGAAGTGGACCAAAATCGATAGATTGTTTTGCAAAAAACTGATCCAATCCACGCCAAATAGACTTCGAGAGGTAACAAAAAACAAGGGCGACTTAACAAGATATTAATTTCTAAGTTTGAATTGTTTTTCTTAATTTATTGGGAAGTGTCCCAATACTTTTTTGAGCACGTTTTCTTAACTCGATTTCTTTTATTTTCAATTCTAACCCCATAATTTCATTAATGTATGAGTTTTGTTCAAATTATATTATTATTTGTATTTACCAAAATAGCATTTACTTCATTTTGTTTCAATTTTATGTTTAAGCAAAATATTATGATAAAAATCTATGAACAGGTAGTATGTCCCAATACTTTTTTGAGTGACTGTAGATGTGAAGTTTTGTGACAGTTGCTCATTTCCTTCTGGTTGCATATATTTTTTTGTGACAGAGTATATTTCACATACACAGTAATTAAATTCTTTAATGAATTTTTACATTAAGGGGCATTGAACACGGTCAATTTTATTTATTTATTTTATCAACGTCGTGCTTTGATTTTATACCAGGGCTGTTGTCGACGGGTTTCGTAATTTTGAACATCATTCAAGCTAAGAGGTACCCCATTCTGTAAACTTCCACACCATACTTTTGCCTGGACTTTGAACATGAGCTTTGATGTACGTCAGCCTTTCCACGTGGCAGATTTTCGTGGAACCCACGAATCGAGAATTCTAGTCCCGAATTCGGGACGACCACTCGACTACTCTGTTCAAGTATATTTAACAGGCACCTTATGAAACTGAATATAAGACATATAATGTTGCAATAAATTAATTTTGAAATTTTATTCATTGTAGAATCATACTCGATTGTACTACTGAAATCCAATAGAAAATTACTTCGGCTAATAAATGTCTTAATGGAATACGAAAATATATGAAATCGAATGTAATCAAATGAAAAACAAATGTTCTATTGTATAAAAATGTTTTAAGATAAATTTCAACTTATGCATGTGAAACTTGGTCCATGTCTCACAGATAAGAATATGATAAGTATCTTCGAAAGGATTAATTTTTGGAGGAATTCAGTGTAATGGCAAATGGCAAAGACCAAATTTAGAATTCTGTCACTCATATAAAGAATCTGACATCGTTAACTTTATCGAAATACAACGAAGTAAATGGGCAGGCCACGTTGTCAGAATGGACGAAGACCGCACCAATAAGAAAGTCTCCAATGCCTAGCCAATTAGCACATGGAAAAAAGGCAAACCAAATCTAAGATGGATTGAAGGGCTAGAAATTATCTCATAGTCTTCAGAACTAAAAATTAGTTAACACTAGCAGGAAGAAGGCTGAGCTGAGAAAGGCTTCTTGAGAAGGCCAAGGCCCAAACTGGGCTGGGACCACTGAGAAAGGAAGAATCATAGTTTTTTTTTTTTTTTTTGAAAAAAGTAAAGAAATTCAGAATTTTGCATTGAAAAATAAGATATATACATGTTTATATTCGTAGAGTAACGTGATTGCAATGTAGCTTCAAATCAAAAATATTCCAAAATAATTCGAATCTTCAAATTTATTAGAATTATTGATGGCATTAATAAAATTAAAAATTTTTTTTTTACAATTGGTGTTCATGTTAGTTTGCCTAATTTGAATAAATAAAGAAATTTTACAAATTTACGCTAGAAAATTGTAATTATTTGATTATTGAGCACTCTTTCCTTTTTATATAACATGATTTACAAAAGAAAAAGTAAAATAAAGATCTCGAGAAAAGTGGAGGAGTTCTGCGACTTGAATTCGATAGGTCGTTAAAGAAAACCATGTTTAAATTTTAAAGTTCAACGTAAAAGCAAAATAAAGCAGAATATATCATGCTAGAAAATGAATGCGTACCATTTACGTGACCAGGAAGAACAATGCGGGTTTTTCTAACGTTAGAAATAATAATTCAAAATCTTTTTAAATGCTGCAAATGATAAAATTAAAATAGGAAATGAAAATGGGAGCAATGAGCTTGAAGTTGACCGCAGAACGGAACTAATGTAAAGAAAAGTGGATCATCGACTCACACAAAAAAGGATATTTTTAGCAAAGATTATACATATATAGATGTATGTCTATACACACACACAGTTGGATGTGTATTTAATGAAGTCACTAAATTCAGAAAAAAAGTTCCTTACATGGAAAATTCGTTAAATAGACATTCATCATTCAATATATTTTACAGACTCCATAAAAGAAATTTTAAAGTCATAAACACAGTACATTATTTTAAAAAGTAATTATTCATACTTTTTTTGAAAATTAATATTTATTTATTTATATATTTTGCCCATCAAAAAGAAATCTGCAAGGAAAATAAAAATAAAAAAATCTTATAAAGATTTTTCAGCGTTAAAAAGTAATTTTGCATTAAAACTAATGAATGTTTTAATTCTAATTTCTAGCCTACGAGTAACTTTAAACGTATTTTATTTTATAATCAGTAACTTTAAGCATAAACTGCTAAATGCGTCCTTAAATTTAAATACTGATACCACTTTAGTGTGTTTTGTTTAAAACATAATGGCTATTTCATTGTTCTAAATGAGTTAGGCAAGACCACTTCAAGGTCATTGATCACCATAAAGTGTGCTAAAAAGAAGAATATAAATTGAAAAATGTCCTGAAATATTTTAAAAATAGGGGGGGGGGGACACCGAATTACAAGTGAAAAAGTTCGTTCAATAGAAAATGCACTTCGTTATCTAGAGGTTATTTAAAAAAGAAAATAGCAAAATGTAATTGCTTCCAGAAAAAAGTTCGCAGCGAAATTCGTTATACAGAGATTCGTTGCATGCAAGTTCGACAATATACGAGGGTTGGGCATAAGTCATGGCAATTATTTTTTTTCTTGTAGATATGCGAACAGATCACACAGTAGAAATGTATATGTGTCGTGTGGAAGTTCTTCAGGCATAGTGTGTATGCAGAACATCAGATGGTTCTGTGATAACTGGTAATTGCTCAGTGAGGGCTGTGAAATAAGTCAGTTGGTGAGTGCCGCGCAAGATGGAAGTAACCCATGTTGAGCAGCGTGCTTACATCAAAATAGCCGTTCTCCGAGAGAGAAATGCGATGGAATGTCACAGTGAATTAGTGGAAGCCCTTGGGAATAATGCTCTACCATACCATACAGTAGCACGGTGAATAGGAAAGTTTCAGCAATGACGTGTGTCAATCAGTGACGAGCAACGTTCGGGACGACCGGTCGGTGTGCGGACCGACTTGGCACGTGCCGTCATCGAGCAGCTCATGGATTACATTAAGGGTCCTGGACTATATTAAGAGTCTTTAGGCTCAGGTTGGTCATGTCAACTTTATGTATACTGAGTTGTCCTTCTTTTGCTCCGTGAAGGCCATATTGTACTGTATACTATCGTAATAAGTGTGTTACGATATTTCAGTGCTATCCATTGTCCACACATGTAGTCAACACCTTGAACTTTCATCTGTATAAATCACATTTTCCAACCGGACTGGTATCTTCAAGAAAAAAAATAGTTGCCATGACTTTTGCCCCAACCCTCTTATATATATATACACATTTTATTTTATAAATTTTTATTTTATAATTTTTTAATTTTGTTTGAAAACGTTGGAATTTTGTCTTCTATATTCGCCATTGATAATTTGAAATGGGATTTTATGTTATAGGATTCATTTGGTTTCGATTTTTTGATTGATTTTTGTGTTGTGATTGAATTATCTATATTTATATATATATATGCACTATCTAATAATAGGCATTTCTCCTCCCTTTTATATACGTCTTTCCGAAGTATGATCTCTTCTGTGCCTTGCTATCCATAAAATTTTTCCGAAGGCTTTGGAATGCAATAAAAGGTCATTGAGAATGTTTACGAAGGATTTACTTATTTCAGATTATTTTCTTCTTTATTCCTCCCCCGCCCCCCCCCCCTACATCTCATATTCGAGCCTACGTGGAAAACACTGGCTTTAGCAAGCGAATCGCGTAACTTTTAATCGGCAGTTAAGGGATTAATTATAAACCGTACAAAAATTATAAAGATAAGTGTTAATTTATCTAGATAATTTTATATATGACAATCCATGAGGTCACTGGGGATTATTAAACTTGTTCTTAGTTTTGTATTGCTAAATTAATTATAAAATACATTGTGTAGCACAGATATATTTATAAGTGTAATATATCAATGAAAATATGTATTTTTTTATAATGTCGGAATGTATTTCGTTTCAGTAAACTAATAATTTAATAAAATAAAATTTTGTTTTAGACTTTTCAATATGCTTGCGTCCCCCTCGTAGAGTTTTCTTGCCCCCAAGGGGGTGCGCCCCACAGTTTGAGAAATGTTGCAAAAATCGCATTCAAAATGCCATGTAATTCGAAAAATCATAAAAATGGTACATATATAGTGAATTAAACATTACAAAATCGACAGTGACTTTCATAAATGAGAAGTGGGAAGTGAGTGGGAATTTTTTACGAATGTGTTTCGATAAAGCAGACCTACGAAACGAAGAGATAAAGATCGAAAAGTACTGTCCAAAAAATTGGGAAATAAAATCCGCAATTCGATAGTGCACATACTCCAGAAGCTCCATTAAGTATCCGGGATTGTTGTTTCGATAAATTCCATCTTCAAGGAAGCACATTTGCTCAGTTTCTATAGTCGTGCAGAGCCACCCGCTAATCTTTGATTACAAATTCCAACCACGATGCTCAGTTGCGATGGCGCAAGGCTCTTTGAAACTCGACCTTGGATGAGTGGAAGAAAGTTCTTTGGAGTGATAAACCAAGGTTCAATCTCAACTAGTACGGCATAGTCTGGGCTTAGCGTGTATACCTGTTGAAAGACTTTTGTGAGAATGCATTTTGATGATAATAAAGTTTGGCAAAAGTGGAATTATAGTATGGGGAGGTTTTTCGGGGTATTGACTAACACCCTTGATCCCAATTCATGGTAGGTTCAACGCCGACTCCTACTACACTTTTGTAAACAACAATGTGTTTTCTTCACTGTGGCAGTTTTACGGGTTGGAAGTTGTTACTTTTAGGATGACTACGCTATTTGTCATGTTGCGCGGTCCACCACAAATTGATGCGATGACAATAGGGTTGACCCTCTGGACTAGCCTTTATAGGATCCAGAGTTAAATCATATGGAAAATATCCTAGACGAGTTGGTTCGCAAATTGAAAGGTGCAGCGAACGTGAAAGAACTTGCATATCTTCTCCAATCCGATTGGAAGAAAATACCACTGTCCAATATCCCAAAACTTGTGGAAATCGTACATGAATGAAATAAAATTGCGGGTTCATATATCTTAATTCAAAATTTGTCAATGATTAGTTTTGTCTTCTTTCTTAATTTTATTTTTTAAATTTTAATTTTGGTTCCCCCCCTTCTGTCCAGGACCATCTGTCCTTCCCCCCCCTTTTTTTTTCTTCTGATATTCGCAGGCTGTTTCCCCCCTCCCCTCCTTTTATGGCTCGTATTCCTCCCAGAATGATGCTCCTCGTTCTCTACTTTCTTTCCTGTGAGATACAAGGGAAATGAAGGGGTGGGTGTGGTGGCTCATCCCCTTCTGTCCCCGATTTTTCTTCTGCCAAAACTAATTGTCATATTTCATAGGCCTGTATCACCTGTTTGCTTAGGGTTATTCGTCGCTCCGAACCTTCTTCTCTCGGTGAGGTTCTTTGCACTTTGATGCTCCAATTTATATTTTTGGGTTGTGTAATCGCTCTGTTTTGTTCTCATTTCAAAAATACAATAAAAAAGGTGAATCTTCATCTGGCTTAATCTCAGAGGCTTTTGCAATTTATGTTATGGTTTCTTCGATGAGGGAGCCCTTATTGTATCGTATTTATTTTATTGTATCTTGAGTACTTTCCTCTATTTTCATGGATTTGAGGAAAGGGGAAAGAGTGCAAATATAAAAACATATTTAATCACAATTTTCTTTGGGGAATCAATGAATCTTCTCGTAATGCAGGTTTTTGGCTCAAAACCCTTTCAGTAAGCTTGGTTCAGAAGGATAAGTAAGTAAAAGGCATGTTTTTCTGTTCGACCCACGTGGACTATAAGAATATCTCAAAGATGTATTTATTAATAGTATGAGCATGTTTCACAATTTAAGTGCAATTAAGCTAAATGAAGCATTGTGGTCAAATTGCGAGATCCTTCAGCATTTGGGTCGAATCCATACAACTATTCCACCATTTTGGAAGTAATGGATGAACAATAGCAATACGGAGAATCACAAAGGTTAGAGATTGATTGATAGAGACAAGAGAAGGCAAGGGCAAGATGATCACCCAAACTACGCACACTATACCAGATGCGTTTATATCAATGAAATTATACTTAATGGTCCTCCAGAGGCTAAAATAACCAGCGATAAGCGATAGGAAAACGGAATCTGATGTCATGAATACTTCATTGAATTGATGAACTAACGAAGACGTATTTGGAGGCATCCAAGGCAGCTTCATATGACTATAATCCGCCATGCATCAAATAAACCTAGATTTATGTCACGAGGTGCCATTTGGTTATAGAGTAATATCCCGACTAAATGCAAATTTGCAGTTACGCGATTTCCAAAGCTTGTCTTTTTTTCCAACGCTGAACTCAGGCGAAATCAGAGCCAGAGTCTGATGAAATTGGTAATTTGATTGAAGAAGTTGTCAGATTTTCTAGTAAAATAAATTTAGAAGGGAATAGTGATGATGTTCATGAACTATTGGATACCCACACTCTGGAGCCGACAGTTGATAAGCTCGTAGAAAAGCAAGAGCAATAAATTGAAGAACTTTGGATCATTTTCAATCAGAAGATTGGAATTGGATAATGGTTGGGAATATAAAAGACAGCTTCAGTTTAATTGAAAAAGGTTTAGAAATTTTAAAAAATACAGATTCCAACGAAGAAAGTGTTTTTTAAAAAAGTAAGGAATAAAAATTTATTAACATGCCGCAAGAAAATTTGGCGAAAGAGAAAAAATATTTGAGCCGGCAGACTACTTTTTGAGATTTTAGGAAACTATCTACTTCAAAATAACTTTGGCTTGCAATTTTGTACGCGTGTTATCTAAGATTTTATTGAAATTTTTTCTTTTAAAATGCTTTCTTTCATCTGTGGTCAGAACTAAAAATAATTAATATGCATTTGTATGTGAAATTGTACCCGAACTTAGCGGTTATCACTCAGTCTCAACTATTGCGTTTCATGGTATTACTGTATGTCCAACCTCTTTTATTTGTCATCATCTGTGACACACATATCGGAGGTGATACAATGACGTGATGTTAATGCTTATTTTGTAGAAAATATTTTGCTTCAGTGTTACCCTTGATTTCTGGACATTTCAACAGGACAATGTCTGACCCCACGAAACACGCTTGTATCAGGGATTTTTCAGCACTTCTTTTTCGGACATGTTTGACAGGTATCTTTACCTACAGAACCGTTTGGGCTCTGATGAGCATTAGTCTCTGACTGTCCCTGAATCACTCTGACGTAAACCACCTTTAAGAATGTGTATGAAAAAGACATTCGTAAATTTTACAAGTGAATGTTCGGTCAAATTACAACTTACATCTAAGAAAGATGTGAACAAAGTCTTGTTTGTTCTTGTCGCTGTATTTCCTGAATGAAACATCGAGTTCTTATAATACTTCATCACATCTGCTGTTTCATTAAAACACCAAAATAATCACAAACATAAAAAAACCCTTTAATTATTTATTGATCGACTCACTCAAAGTATGTGGGGAAAAATCTCTAATTCTCAAATCTAAAATCTAGGGCTGGCCTAGCTCCTGCAAAAGCTGTCTTCTTCATCGACTCCCAAGCTCCAATTTCAGCCTTAAGCTGTAATACACCACCTGACTGCCTTAACACAATTCAGTAGCCGAAATAAAGTTGCGGAGCTCATTATGTATAGCTGAACTGTGGCTTTAAATTGGGTTCACAGTCATGTTGGGATCCCCGGCAATGAAAGAGCCGACTTAAAAGCAAAACAGGGAGCCGAGTCATCTCAATCAGAAGTCCCTTTGACCCTCCGAAGAGCAAAGAGCACTATATCCACACACAATGACAAATGTAATGCCTTGACTGAAAAAAAACCAAGAGACTTGGAAAGCCAAGGGAAACCCTGGCCACTGTGGGCCCTATCCTGAAGCACATGGAGCGAGTCGAGGTTGTGTTGCCCGTTTTAGCCTGACCACAGGATATAACGTTTTGGCAGTATACCTCCACTGGCTTGAACTGAGAACTGACGAGACCTGCTCACTCTGATGTTATGCCAGGAGGGATGGCGATCACCAGCTCCAATGCTCTGAACTCAAAGAAAACCCGACTGACGACGTCGTTAGTCGGTACGGGGAGGTTCGGCGTCAAATGACCAAGAAGCCAAGCACGGGCGTTGGATAAATAAATAATAATCACATCTTAAACTTTTACTTATCTGTACTTGCAGAAAAAAGTCAAGTATTCTCAAACAATAAGAAATCTCAGAATGATTCATTAAAAATGGATCCCCATCTGACTGAAACTTTGTACGAAAATTCTTTATTGTAATTCACTTTTAAGATAGGTAATATATATATAGTTTAGTGATATTGTCTAATCCTAGTATCGTTATATCTCTCTTAACTACAGTTCACATTACACATTGTTGCACATTTATATATATAATGTTTCTTCTACAAGGACAAAATCAACTTTCAAATAAAATATATATCATTAATTAGTTTGAATCTGATTAAAAATATGAAAAGGAAAAAGGAGCAATTTTCCTCGTCATACAGAAATCATTATGCATTTTTTTATATTCTTAATTATTTCTGATTGCAGCGTAAATTTTATGGAGCATTAACTAATTATTCTCTTAATTTTTTTATCGAAATTATAATTTGTTTGCTGCGAATCTCGTATTAAGGCACCATGACAAACGAAAAGTGGTGTTTCCAGGTGGTCATCTTCCCAAGTAACCAAACTTTGGTGATGCTTAACCCCTTCGAGGGCCACTTATTTCTCTCATGAATTTCTCTCAATTTTTTATGCTTGATTAACAATTAAACAATAACATTTAAGGAAATATATTTTATTTAGCCGGATTTTATGTTTAAATTTAAATTTTAGGGGTGGGAAAAATAATTTCAAAGAAACCGTTCACCGTTGTAAAGAAAATTATATTTCATTGTGATTATTCGCCAGGAAGAATTGAGAATCATGTTGCAATGCACAAGGCAACATCGCTTTCAGCACACATGTAACAGGTCCTCTTTCTTTATCCCTTTATTCTACATTTTCCACATCGTCTACAGTTGGAAACCCTGTTTGGCATGGGATTTCCCACACTGTCTAGGCACATATCATCTGGAGAACTTCTTTGCTTCCTTCCTTCTTTGCACACTTCTTTGCTTGGAAGCTAGCAGGAAGTCCTTTCTTTTTTCTTGAAGAATATCAGTCTATGAGCTGACGAGCTAATGCTATATGGAATGTTAACATGTCTAAACTTTTGTTTCTTTTGATCATTTGCCACTGTATGAAACTATTTATGATGACAAGGTCAATAAGAAAATAAAAGGTGCGATGCCACCATTTTACAGATCTTTTTATTTGGTATCTTTCTTTTTTCTGATCGAAGTGATTAATCTCACCCATGACATCATTATATACAGCGACAGCTTTTGTAAAAAGTTCTTTTTTAGTAATTTTTTTGTCCGATTTACAGATGACAGCAGTAGCACAAAACTGAAGTGGTAATTATTCTTCCCACTGTTATAATAGCAAGGCTAATTTATTATAATGGGATTTGCGCTTCCCACAGGTGTATTTTGTAAGATCATATAGATGGGAAGTAAGTTTTCCCAACGCCTACGAAAGGGTTAAGTGATCAGACGAGAAACGATGCTTTCAACCTGCATGCAAGCGGATTAGACAGAATGTCTTAAGACAGAGAATAGAACCAAAGAAATAGCATTTAATGAAAGAACTTTATAAAACCTAAAGAAAGCTTAAGAGCACAGCTGCCTTCTACAATTTGTAATAGCAAATTTATAAATACTATCATTTGCATGAATCAACTTTTACGCTTCAACGATTCAGAACACTTTATATATATAATGTTAATATTACTTAGCTTAAATTCCATAAAATTCTTTTTCTGCCGAGGATTTCAGATTTAACATGGCAAATCAGATAATCTGAGGAATTAAATAGGCAATGAGCGCTTTTCGACTTTTTATATCTGTTTTATATGTTAAAATTCAAAAGTTTTCATCAAAAAAGAAATATAATAAAAAAATACGTGTAATGAACAATGCAGATAAGAAAATTTTTAGTTTTAAAAGATTTTCTCGAAAAGAAAAAAAAAAGCAATGCTTACTTTTTTTTAAATATTTTTGATTGAAGTGTAAGTTTCCCACAGTACTTCAATTTCATGAAAAAGACACTTTCAGAAACAATGCGTCATTTCAATACCTTTAGATTAAATGCTTCTAAGTCAATTTTTTCAGACTGCATAGGTCATTTCTACTTGTGGTTTTCACATCCTATATAACGATAGCTAGTCACAATTTCTTAAAGGCTATTTTATTATATTACATATATATTTATATCCCTAAACAAATTTCTAGATCATAACTGAATTGATATGATCTTTCAATGCCATATAAAGTGCTTCCTTTCAGTTAAGCTTATTTCATTACATTCTTTTCAGTTGCATCTCACCAAAACCAAAACAAAAAGTTTAAAATAAATTCGAGACTTGGATTATCTAACAATGTCCTCAAAGACCACTCACATATTCCAAATGGAAATTGAAAAGTGTTCGAATTTTGATATCCTATCAGAAAGGAGATTTTAAATTTGCGTACTCAGCCAGATTGCTGAACGCCATTAACAGCTACTTAGAAAGCTAACGGAGATGTAATTTTATACCCTTCGCATAGCCACTTATTTTCAATTGAAGGCCACAAATTGAAATCTGAGAGATGATAAAATTCAAGTAATATTGCGGAGGGAATGATTCAGAATATAAATCCCTTTTATTCAAGAATTGGTTTTAAAATGGCGATATATGAGAGAGGAACTGCTAAAAAGAAATGGTAAATTTATTTTTTGTTATCATGATAACTATCGACAGAAATAGTATTTTGATGTATTTGAATTGCGTTATAAAATTAAAAACTGATTAAAATGCTGAAACTAATTTGATATCAGAGTGCTATGAGCCAAACAAAGCTTGTTGTCGAGTAACATGGCACCGAAGATGGTAGCCTATCTGTAACAAATCGTCAGAAAAATAATTATAAAGAATTGCTTCTACTTGATGAAAGTTTTTGTAATGCTAAAATAGCCTAGAATTTAAATGAAATCAAAATAATGAAATATAATTTAAAATTTACTTACTTTTTCTGGAGAACTGTAGGGAAAAAGATTAATATCAGGATTTAAAAAAATAATAAAAAAAGCCGAATAAAGAAGTAAAAATAAGTAAAATAGTGAAAATGAATTCTTTCAAATAATTAAATAAAAATGGAAGAAAAAAAATAAACCAAAAACAAACTGCTCTCAGAAAAAAAAATAATTATCCACATTTGTCAAATTTTATCACAACCAAAATCAGTGAAATCTTAGTTAAAAAAAAGTAAAAAAAAAAAAGTCGTTACTTTCAGAAAAAAAGAACAAGTAGAACAAAAAAAGAGGGGAGTGGCATTGTATTCCTTTTGGTCCTTAATAATTAAAGTAATAATTACTTAAGTAAGTATTAAAGTAATAATTACGCGTGAGAAAGTGTTAAAGTAACAGTTCTATATATAAGTAAGTACGTTACGACCAAGCCCTCATATTCTGTAAAAGAATATCCTGGTACTCAACCATGATATTAGGAATACCTATACTCGCAAATAGCATCGAATACAGAAGGAGACTGAAGCAGTAGCTTGAAGAATGATATCAAAGAAAAGCGTTAGATTTTTGAAGAAATCGAATTCAAATCATAGGATTATTGCAAAAAAAATCCAATAAAAATTAACTATAATATAAGTCATCCTCCTGTCGAAACATAATACCACACGATAAATATATCAAGGTAATCATATTGGAATGTTATTGCCCATCTTGGTGAACATAGAAAACAAATTGGCGCGTTGCACTCCGATATCAAATAAGAACCCAAAAGAATGATTGTTCATAAACATCATCCACATGAGGCCCATTGATGTCAAACATCATAATTTTGTTCCCTGTTTAAGTGATGGAGATGACCCATGAGATGAAGTAGAAGCCTATCTAATGATTTTGCGCGCACAACCCACAACTCGATTATAACAACTCCAATCCACTAATTGGGTCGACGTCATAATACATAAGCTGAGGCGTCTTTAAGAGGTCTCGGGGGTGTTAACTTTCTCTAGAGGGCTGAAAATATAAATAATATTCAAATATAAATATCTCTTTGAAATTAAAATTAAATAATTCGAATATTTTACACATTATTTATAAAGGAATGGGGCTTCAGAAAAGTATAAAATGTTCAAAATATAATCATAATTTTAAAAATTATAAGCATATAAACATAAGAAACATTTCTATATGAAATATTAATTAAGTTTTACGTTGTGCGCATGCTATTTTCTAAAATATAGTAGCTTTATTTACTAGATATAAGTTGATTTATAAAGATAAGTGTATCCTTATTACACTGTAGTAATTTTATATTAGTAGAATAACAAATTATATTTTTTAAAAGAAAAAAAATACATTTTTAAATTTTTTTTAAAAAATTTCAATATTTCTCAAATATTTTGAAATACAAAAAATATATTATTCTTAAATGCTGTAGGGCTTAAAGAATATGATACATTTTATAATTCTAGAAAGTTTTATACACAAGAGGCTGTTATTTTAGAAAATAGCGTGCGCAACGCAAAAAAATTATTTAATATTTATTACATATTTTCATATACTTATAATTTTAAAAATTATGATTATATTTCAAACATTTTGTACTTTTTTGAAGCCATAATACTTTGTAAATAATGTGTAAAAAATTCAAATTATTTAGTTTAAATTTTAAAAAAAATTATACCTGTTTGAAAATTGTTTATATTTTCCCCCCTCGAGACAAAGTTAACACCGCTGAGAGTCCTTAACTTATCTCTGGTATAGTCTCGAATCACATTAACTTAAATTGGGTCTTATAGAAAGCAGCATCAAATTGCAAAAAAAATCGATTTGCATTAGATCATGTTACTCCTGATTAACTAGGGCTTAACTTTTTCGCGACGATTGTCTTGGGTGAATTGTCTTGCATAAATCAACAATTCGTACCAATAGCAACCTTTTAGAAAAAAAATCCATACACTAATTAAATTTGGAATCCAATCGTTTCAGTTTTTCGTACATTAGAGAAGGAAAGTCGGGAAGCTATCAGGACTCATTTTTCAATGCTTTCTTATATTTTCTATAAGTACTCTATAAAATAATGAACGATAAACGAAGCATTCATCTCTCTCAATGCTTTCTAAACCGTAATTCGAATTTATTACATAATATAAAATCATAGAGCATTCATCCTCATATAATCAAAAATAGAACTTTTCTGAATCATCGAGTGAGGGACAGAATATTTAAGTCACACTATTCAGTTACTCGAGGGCTTTTAGCAACGCACATCGTAATTTTAAGCCATGGTCAAGTGACGAGGACGACACTTGAGCTGCCACTCCTCTCTAAACTTTCACACCACACCAACGGGGAACGTTTGAGTCTCGTCCTATTAAATGTGCTCCGCTCTACGGGTTCCTAACCATCGAGAAACAAGTGCATGTGTTTATGTTTCAGCTGACCCAGTTGAAGAAAATGAGCACCGTATATTGATCTTACTCTTTCATTTCTATGTGATTCCCATAACAAAATACTAAAAATAAAGAAAAAAAAAATACACCAACCAAGTTAGGGTCAGCATTCTCCAGTCTCGAAGAATTACACCCTAATAGACACAACACTGCTCGTAGATAGAGTGGCAAGAAAAAATACTAATGAAATTTTCCATAACTGTATGACACGGATGACCGTGAGAGACAATCTTAGGGAAAACATATACGAATGGCCGTCGTGAAGGGGTTAAGCTGCACCGTAGTAAAAAATCTATAAAGGAGTCAAAGTATGTAGCTATACACTAATAATATAAATAGTAAGAAAAAAAATGGTAAATAATTTCACAGAACTCAATCAACAACATGATACATTGTACTACTTATTGTAAGAGGGGAGTTAAAGCTTTTAATAAGCTTTTCGTCATTAATGTACGAATTTTTTCAGTGGTTGCTCAAATAATGAACCGTACGATTTAATTAATGAAGGCTCGTCAGCTCCCGAATAAAACTCATCAGGTAATATATGGTCTAATCATACCACATAGATACACGATCTTTTTTACGTGATTTTAAAATAACAGGACGAATTTAACTTTTTTTCTTACACGAATTGTTTTTGAAATTCGTTCTAGCACTAAAAATTTGTGCAAACACAATTTTTTTATTCTAGCACGAATCGAAAAAATTTGAGGATTCGTGTCTTTTGGATGAGGACGATTTGATGGAATTTATGAGTTTATGATAATAAAAAAGTCGATAATGACAAAAAGTTGAAGGTGAAGTTTAACTTTAATAACTGATTTAATTTGCAAGGGCTTCATATTTGCTACAAGTATGAAACAACATTTTCTTATTAATGATCCTGACTTAGGGCTTAAATTAAAATTTCAGCGTAATCTTAAGTTTTGTGCAGCAAGATAACAAGAATATATTAGCAACTTGAGAAACAAAAAAGACCCTAGCAACAGATTTTGTAACAACAGTGTGACATCTCTCGCATTCTTCATCTAACATAACCTCTACGTTCTTTGACGGCCACGATTAATGGCAAAACTTTTCCAACCTAAAATCCAAGAAGTGAAACGAAGCATAGATGCAAATAAGATAACCTTTAAAAGGATAGAAAGTTTAGTGAGCAAGGATGGCAATTTAGAGAAAGCTCTGTTTGGAAAAGGTGGAAGTGTAATTGGACGGCCTACCAAAGCACCACGGATATCCAGCCATAACTACAAGGTGCATACTATTGCACGCGAGCCCAACAGTCTACCTGAAAGTAATTGAACCGTTGAGTATTCCACCAAGGTAGGAAGATTATATTCTGAACGCTAGTATATTATTGAGATTGTGATTAGGCACACAGATGTAATATATTTATATTGATAAGTGATCTAATTGCGTGATCCGAGTTAGTTAAGACTACTCAATATCTAAGTAATTTAAGTTAAATTCTTAATAAAAGTCATATTAAGAATTATAAAATGTCTCATCATTCCGAGAATCCCACACCTCTAACTTACGCGGAAACCCCACGACAAAGCTATCGAACGATGGTCATGTCGCAACAGTAACAAAAAGAAAACAACAACAGAATGAACGAATTCTGAATGAATAATAATGAACGAAATTCATTTAAATCAAAACCGACAGTTTTGTGCTTGATATTTTCCAACACATCTATTGATGGTAGCATTTTTGATCCAGTTCGTAATAAACGTGCACTCTTCTTATCAAGTAAGGATGAATAGTTCATAGTTAGATTCCTAATTTCAATTTGAATTTTTATATGTTGTATCAACTTAAAGACTTGATTTTCACTGTACCCAAATTTAATTTTTTTTTGTATCGTCTTTATTTTATGAATTCGTAACACGGATTTTATTATGAAATTTTTCGCACGATTTTTTGGAAAAAAAATATTTAGGAAATTTTCGTCTTGTACGGTTTTTTAAAGTTGTGGAACATATTCCCGAATTTAACATATGTGGCATATATATATATATATATATGTGGGAATCCAACCGAAATCTTCCAAAAAGATTGGATTCTTCAGATGGCGGGGTTTTTATGGCGTGGTGTCTAGGGGTTTTTAGGGTGTGTTAGTTAATTTTGAAATAAAGTAGACAACATAGTTCAAGAAAGAAACTAGTTGAAAACTAAACAATTTATTAAGAATTATAGGGGAGTATTTACATGGGGAATATTTCAAAAGAATAGGAAAGTTAGATAAACATATTTCGGAAGAATAGGGAAGTTAGATCACATTACTTTAAGGGAGGCAATTGAGATTAAATGGAATTCACTATGGTGCTATTAAGACTTACCGCCTGGCGCGGACGAATGATAGAACTCGTTATGGTACTATTAAGATTTACCGCCTGGCGCGGACGAAAATGCGCTGACGCGCGAAACACGACTTCTCTCGACGAAGGTTAGTGGGCCTCTGGCGAAAATGGTTCATGTCGGCGTTTTCAAAAAGGACGCTAGATGGCGTTGATGTGGAATACTGTTTTGATTAGAATTGCCGACCTCGGTAAATGTGATATGATCTAACTTCTTACAAATGGAATATCCTACAAAATCACCCTCCTCTGACTGAGCTGGTCTCTCAGCTCTTACAATGTTGAGAGCTAAATTATTTACTAAAGAAAGCTAAATTGGATTCAGCTATAACCATAAATTTTTAAATATATGAATGTTTATGCAATAACCATTCATATATTTAAAAATTTATGGTTA
>BMAV01019916.1:90250-101134 GCA_019973955.1 Trichonephila inaurata madagascariensis
GTACTGTACGCCGAAGATTACATATGAATGGACTGTATGCCCGGGTACCTCGAGTTTGTGTTCCTCTATTCGTCCAATCAAGAGAGGCACGATTAAAAAGGTGCCGGGAACATGGCAATTGGACTGTGTCTGACTGGGGCAATGTCATGTTTACTGATGAGTCAAGATTTGCTCTGTAGCCAGATGACAAGCGTATAAGGATATGGCGAAAACAAGGAACACACAATCAGCCCCAAAACATCACCGAATATCACGCATTCCGAGTTGGAAGCATTATGGAGTGGGCAGGGATTTCATTAGGATACCGCATTGACCTGCACATCTTTAAAAGCTGCTCTGTGACGGCTGTCCGGTATCGAGATAAAGTCCTAGAACCCATTGTGAGATTGTACGTTGCAGCAGTTGGCCCTACTTTTGTTTTAATGGACGATAACGCACGTCCCCATAGAGCTGACATCGTCGATGACTACCTGGAGAGTGAAGAGATTGCGTGTATGCCGTGGCCAGCATATTCGTCCGACTTTAATCCCATTGAAAATCTTTGGGATGCTCTCGGCCGTGCTGTACCTTCACGTTTCCGACCTCCAGCCACTCTTATTGAGCTGGAAACTGCTCTACAAGAAGAATGGCGATTGCTTACTTCTGCGGTGGTTGACCACCTAATTGAAAGCATGGTCAGATGGTTTAAACTCTGCATACAGATGAGGGGGGATCACATACCCTATTAATGTCCTTTTTTCATTTTATGCTGTTTATTTTCACTTTATACATAATTCTATTTAAGTCTCCAGTATGACATTATCTGATAACTTACAAAATTTTAATATTGTTTTCATTTCTGTATATAATTATTGATTTTGTTTTATGTATATATATGCTACTTTACTGCCAAATTTTGTGTCAATCAAAGCAGTATTTGTTAATTTTTTTGCAATTTACTTGTTCGTGCTTAACTTTTGGAAGTGAGTGTAGATTTCTATATTCTTTGATTGTCTTATATTTTATTGGTCAACATTTGCAGACACAGTCAGACCCCGATTTAATGACTTCATTGAGTCCAACCATTACGTTCGTAAATTAGGTAATAATCATTGTATCGGTGTCCAAACAAAATAAAAATTTTTGAACTTACCTTTAGGAAATGTTATTAGCAACTACACAAAAAATATCCATAGTTAGGATTTACAAATTTTTATTCAACTGCTAAACATACTATTAATGAATTATTACGCACTAGTTAATTGGACACTTTAAAGCAGTGATACGCTACCCCTGGTCCACCGACCGGTACCAATCCGCGGTTTAAATGGTGTCGGGCGACTTAAAGAACATTTAACTATTGTCATTTTATTTAAAGTGGTGCATTTCTTTCGGATTTGCGCAACTTTCCACAGAAATCACTTTATGTTCCACGTTAAATCCCTTTTATTCATTTTTGGTGTAACTATACTTATTCTGAAGGCATATTTAAATGTAACTATATTAAAATTGTTAAATAAAAGCAATCTAAAATATAAATAATCAACGTGTCCCACCCTCAGTGGGTCACGGTAAAATTATCAAACGTTGACCGGCCAGCAGCGATAAAAAGGTTGTGGATCACTGCTTAAAAGTACTGACACACTGATTCCTTATTCGAAAAAAAAAATCTTTATCGACTTTATCCGGGAAAGAAAATACTGCATTCTTACATCCTGCTGCATAAGGTATGCTTTGATAGTTTCCAAAGAATGTAAAACATTAGAAAATTGTAACAATTTTGTGTGTGTGTGTGATAGGAGTTTTATTATCAATTTCTGCATGAGAATTGCTACCCATTAGTTCCGATAAAACATCAATTTCCTCGAATTCAGTTGTGTGTGTGCACAGATTAGACAGTACATCATCAAAAGTAACACGATCATGTAAATCCCCTGCGTTGTGGGTTGGGATGATATAATAAAGGAATTTCCTGTCCTACTGAAGACTCACACGATAGGTTTTACTCGTGAATCATCTACAACAAAAAAGTCTAATAATAATCTTTACCATTTCCCGTTGAAATTTAATACTTACAAGTAAACATTTTTCTGCCCCGGTCAAAAAGAATACGTCACTTGAAAAAAAATAATTTTCTTATAAAACTAATAAAAAAAATACTTTCAGCTGCTGAAATAATTCGTTTATTAGAGACTTTTTACTTGCTGAATAGTTTTTGACTTCATTTTAATCGGGTAAAGAGAAAAATTTGCTAAATTATGAAATTCGTCTAATACAGGTTTGTTAAATTATAGACCGACTGCAATTATTAATGCCTTACACCAGTAGTTCCCAAACTATTTTGGTCGTGGAACCCCAAAATTTGTTGTCAATGATCGAGGAACCCTGAAAATTTTTTAATCAACGACTTTCTAAAATTTAATATTTGATCTTAAATGAAACAAGTATTATTTTGTTATTTTAGATTTTATTGGATTAAACAAAACTAAAAAAAAATCATTACAGAAATAATTAATAAAAAAAAAAAAACTAAAATAAATGGAAAATCTTTAATTTGAAGAATGCACCTGCTTCTTTGATTCAATGATTCTCCTAAAATTGAACGATAGGTTTGATAACTGAACTCGCATATCTGGTGTAGCATCAAGTTTGTTACGGCATTTGGTTTTTGTCGCAACAAATTTGAAAACCCAGCTTCAGACAAATAAGTGGTTGCCAACGGCAATATAATTAAAATAGCCTGTTTTACTAAATTTGGATATTCCTCGAATACATCTGACCAGAATGAAACTGTTCTAAATTCGGCTTCTAATTGTGTATCGGAACTCAATTCAATCAAATTTTCATAATCCATGGAAGGAAACCCTCTTTTGGTTTTTCTTTTATTTTAAAAGGATTTTGTACCCAGTAATTATTTTAAATCTCTAGGTTTGAAAAATAATCACTTAGTGATTGCTGTAAACTGGACAGATGTGTTTTTTTACCATCATGGATTTCCATATCTAAATTTCCATTCTCTATTTCCATATCACTTCAGATGCTTTTGAGAAAATCACTAAGCGTCTGGGAACACTAGAAGTTATTTTGCTCCACAGCTGAAATCCAATATTATATTTATTTTGAAAAGGCTACCAACTTATCTTTTGTCCTCAAAATGTTGACTTGTTTTCCTTGCAAAGTCAAACATAATTCATTTAATTTTTCCAATATATCAGCAAGGTATGCAAGTATAGATAGCCATAGTCGTATTGTTTAATCTGTCTGACAATTCAAATTTATGACCAATAAAATATAAGCCAGCATTTCCTTTCTCAATTCAAATATTCATTTTACCACGCGATAACCATCTAACTTCCGTATGAAGAAGTAAAATAGTGTGAAGACTACCCATTTCTTCGCACATAACTTTGAAAGTACGTGATTGTAAATGTTTACTTTTGATAAAACTAATAATATTCACTGCTTCTCTTAGAACAGATTTAAATGTCACCAAAATCTTTTTTTTTTACTAATGCATATCTGTGAAGATTGTAGTGAGAACTGTTACAGTTTTTTGCAACTGTCATTGCTGTTGCTCCATCGCTGCATACTTAAATACATTTTCCCCAGTTAATTTCATGCGTTGCCATAAAATCATCAATGCAGTAAAATATACTCTCCCCCGTGGTGTTAATGTTCACATTTCCTCATAAAGCAAATCTTGATTTTTTTTTTTATTAAAATCATGCCGAAGGAAAACAACTAAAACTGCTAAGCCAGCGACGTCAGTGGACTCATTTAGTTGTAATACATAAGCGTTACACGCCCAACCGTATAATAAGTTCTATTTCAATGTCATCGGCAATATCGTTAATGAGTCTTTTTACAGTATTGTTAGAAAGAGACACACATTCAACTTGTTTACTATACTTTTCGCCCAATATACGCACAACGATATCTTAAACACAAGGTTTAATAAGTGATTCACCAATAATAAGTGCCTCTCCTGCTAGAGCAATACGGTAAGGTACACTTTATACGACGCTTCCGTGATCTTTTGATTATCTGGTTTGAATTTTTTTTTTACCATAAAACTCTTGCTTTTATTATGGCTTTCAAGTTTTCTTTTAAAAAAGAAATATCTTTGCCTTTATCTGTTGGGTGATTTTTCTACAAACGCCTCATTAGTTTTGCTGGTGCTGAGCAACTTGTTTGCCAATATTTTGTTCTGCATCTGGAGCCTCCTCGTCACCATTACTACTAAATCAAACGGACAAATAGCTGGCATTATATTTACGTCTTTTTGTTGGTACCGCCTGTCCAAAATCGGAAGATGGTAGAGGTGCAATATGACGCTGTAGCTGTACGAAACTGGAAGTAGATGACATTGCGGGTTGCCTGTATCTTTAGATTCCGCGATTTCTGCATTACTACTAACAACGTCAGTTTTCTTTAACCACCTATTTTCTAATCAACGATCCTTTATAAGGGATATTTTTATGTTTTAGAGATATTACGGTATTTTTTTTTTGATATAGAAACTTTGCTTACCATCTGAATAACAGTTATCGTTAATAATACAAGGACACAATAGCATTGTGCTCAAATGGATGGTTAACCCACTTTCTTTATACAAACAAACTAGCCCTCCTACAAATCTTCTGGTGTATCCTTCCACCCATGTATTACTACCGGAATCGGTATGAAAGGGCTCCATTTTTGTTTAGGTTTTTTTTTTCAATAAACTACACTTTCTTATTTTTTTATACATTAATTTTATTATTTATTTTCTTTTCCATCTAATCGATATCGTTTAAGAATATGCGATGCAGACGAGTCAGTGATTACGATGAAAATAAATAAAGTGTGCTTTGCATGGATCAAATGGGGTGGTTATAAGAAGCTAAGGGACATAGACAATCGCCAAAGCAGTAACCCGGAAAAGTTTGGAATATGCCACTATGACCATCTATTGGTAGGATCGAAAGTTTGATCCCGGTTAAACATCCACACACACATGCACCAGTAAATTGAAAAAAAGAAAAGAAAAGAAAAAGTTAAATAAATTTTGGGGTCGATTGTAAACTTTTCGAGGAAAATGTGAATATACTAAACACCATTCTTGTTTTTAAAAATCAAATAAAATGTCATTTGGAGCCCTAGGGTTCGACGAAACCCACTTTAGGGCCCATTGCCCTCAACGGAAGTCAAATGGTGATGTTTCATTTGTATTTTAGCCTTTATGAAATAAAGAGAAGAAATAACCTCCGATTCAGAATGCCATAGTAAGAATGAAAAAAAAAAAAATTAAAATTCCTTTGTACAGGAGTGGGTGTGGAATTTATGGATCTTTACGCACACACATCTTAATTACGAAGTCTCTAGACGGAGCCTTGAAAGTAAGAATAACTTGAAATTAGATTTCTGAAAAGAATGAGTTAAATGCCATTTCCTCTCAACACAGCGATTACATTATTAATTTCGTACGTTCTTTTTTTCTGCATAAACATATTCATCTTTTGTCTTAGAACAAATTTAAAGTCAGAGAAAGTGTTGTAATTATATATGAACCGTTTTCTTTCAAAGTGGTGTAAGTCCATTTTTGACGAAAAATTAGTTATATATATAATAACATCGAATGCTATCTGCTATGATTTTTCTTAAACCATAAACAGTTTACCAAAAAATTCTTCCAAATTTTCATCATTTTGTCAATATAAACGTACGTAGTTAATGAAATTACAAATATAATTACTTTGAAAGTGGTGAACGTCCACTTTCTACAAAGAAAATATTTTGTTTAAAAATTATACTATACAATTTCTCTAATTCATCTTTATATATGTACGGCAACACTGTTAGCCCGCGGTCACTCGAGCCTGTTTTTGCTACCTTCGTTACTCGCGGGGTGTAGAGAACACCCCAAACTTTTAAACAGATATCTCATACTTAATATTTCATTCATGTAAGATTTTCATATTTTCTTGATTTTGACAATAGTGTAAATCCACTTGAGATCATCCGAAGTATAAATCTCTTTTAACTAATACGTTAAAAACAATTACGTTATATAATTGAATCAATTTAATATTTACAAAAACATCAAATGATCGCATTAACATGTACCCATGTTTTTCAAACCCTTAGATATCAGCATATAATTTAAAATGGTCTTAAAACTCTTTCAAAGGGAACTGCTCATATATAAGATAAAAAGATGATTAAAAATGTTTTTTCCCCTCTAAATGAAAGTAAGTGCAATCTTTTGACGGATTCACTGAATTATTTGAGTGAAAATTTTACTTGGATTCTATTTTTCAAAAGTGCTGATTGATGCAACAAAGAAAAAGTAAATAAAATAAATACATTAGTTTTTCTGCAATCTGAAATGGGCATATATTATTTGAATGCATATTTTACTTTTATTAAGTATATATTTCTCCAAGAAACATAATAAATCTAAGCGAAATTTTTATGAACATTAATTACACTGATTACATCAACTTTCAGTAGTAGCAAATTTTTCGAAGTAAATAATCATGAATTAAAATTTCACAACGTTCAATTTATTTCCCTTAGCATTGCAGTTTGATAGTTTATTGAAAACGTATATAAAGCTAAGCAAGTGTTGCTCACTCACAGTAGCCAATTGGAACCCTCATCTCAAGTTGCCGTGCATCTTCCTCTCTCATATCACCCCATTGGTCCCTTCCAACTGAAGCCACACCTCCTCTCATCAACCAAGCTGACAACACCAGCCTTCAGACATTACAAGACAGAGAGCGGAGGACTGCGTTTTGCAGTCTAGTCTCTTGTGAAATGTTACGCAAAATGCAAAGTGGTTGTTGGTAAAGGAACACGTAATTAACGTTCTCATGGACAAGTGGCAAAGACGAAACTTAAAATAGAACCCTCTCCCCAGACTTCCAATCCAAGCCAACGTGAGTATTGTAAACGTCATACTCTAAAGCAACTAGAGGGTTGCTTGTGATTGACACGTAATTCGGAATCTCACGAACAAGTGGCGCATACTGAGCCAGTACTCCCTATCTCCTAACTACTAAGCCACGAGAACTTCGAGCCCCGACCCATTTGACATGCTTCCGCCCTACATGGTAGGCCTTCAGTAGCATCAGAACTCGAACCCACGACTTGATAACAACGGTCATGAGTTTTTCGTCATGAAAATGAACCTTAATATAGGGTGATTCATAATAAATTATAGTTTTAAAAAAAAACCACGCTTTTATAGTGAATCGAACTAAAATGTAAAAAAATAATTCTTATCATAAGAATAAAATGATTAATGAAAAAATGAATGTCATTGGGATAAAAGCGTGGCTATATTAATTGTTATAATTTCTTACTAGTTATATGTTACGAAATGCTGAGTTAGTGTAAAAATGTAGTACAAAGAACCCCACGCTTTTATCCCAATGACATTCATTTTCTCGGTAATCATTTTATTCTTATAATAAGAATTAATTTTTACATTTTAGTTCGATTCACTATAAAAGCGTGTTTTTTAGTTTTTTTTTTTTTTTAAAGTATAATTTATTTTTCATTTTTTAGTTCGATCTACAATAAAAGCCTGTTTTTTTTAATTCCTAAGACTATCATTTATTCTTTGTTGAATTTATCCTTGAGTTTAATATTTGGAGCCGGTATTACGTGGCTGCTGTAATTAGTCTTGCTCTTAAATGGATATTAACTAATGGGTCTGAATGATATTTATTCTCTCCGTTTATGGAGCCTCGGATGAGTCCCATATCGTTATATTTCAAAGATTCTGTCTCTATAGATACATGTCTAACTAATAAAAGTGTGTTAAGAAGAAATAGTATATATATAAATGTCAATCGTATTATCAACATTTAAACTATTTCTATAACGTTAACTCGTATCATCACTTCTTAACATATTGGTTTATTAAAAAAAAAAAAAAAATTTTTTAGTTTTAACAAAAAATTTTTTTTTTTACACATGCACCCGCCCTCCCCCCCCCCCATTATCTCATAAAGAACACATTTTTGTTTTATTTGTATTAATAACAAGCGTTTTCATTTTTACGGTTGCACCTTTTTAAGGGGTAGGTTCTTTTAGTCGCCATTTCTGGAATTAGTCGCCAAATTTGAAAATGGTATCACGAAATCTGAAAACGATATAATGAAGAAGTCGCCAAACACAGTAAATCCTTAAAATCGTTATTTTTGAGAATCCTGATCAGAACAATGGAACAAAATTTTAAAATTATTAAATGGTCATCGGTCCTTGATTAGTGTGCAAAATTTTGAAGTAATCTGACCTTTTAAAGTAGGTAAAAAGCGTGTCCAAAGATTCCATTATATGCAAGTGAAACTTATAAAAGCCTGTTAAAAAAGTATACAGTTTCAATGCGTATAAATCATGAACAATTTAAGATATGATACATTACTTGTTACTCCACTAGATCAACAGGCTCTCACAAGCTCCACTAGATCAACAGGCTTTCACAAGCTCCACTAGATCATCAGGAAAGGTAGACACCTTGTCCTTTCCGTACCGCCATTGGAAGATATTACAAAGTATTACGTCAGGATTTCTGGGTGATCATGGGGTAAGTGGAATGTTGTAGTCCACGAATTATCTAGTCCATTTTTGAGGAATATGTTCATCGAGGTAATATCGTACGTTGGCCGATCAGTGTGGTGGTGCACCATCCAATTTGAAGTTGTCAATATGGTCTTGCAACAGAGGCATCAGCCAAAGAGTTAACATATCGAAAGAACGTTTCCGTGGCATTTTGTTAAATTCAAAAACACACAGACACCGCCATTCTGATTGACTAGTCACATGAAACGCACACTATTGCCTACTTCACTTCTGTCAGGGGCGAGTGAGTGAGTGAGGGAATATCAACGTCGCACTGTACGAGGGCTTTTGGCGCCGGAACACGTAGTTTTGAACCATGGTTAAGTTACGTGGACGACACCTGAGCTGGAACCCCCCCCCCCCTCCTAAATACCACACCAACGGGAGGACGTTTCAGCTCTCGATACATTTCACGTGCATTGACAAATTTTTATCGAGTAGTGCAGAGTACCACTGAGATCGGTACCGTGGGCCACATGTGTGTACGCGTCATACCATAGGTTGCTTACGCCAATTTCAGACAAAATGGTCAATCAGCATGAAGTTTATGGAAAAGTGAGGTAATACCTGTTGATTCGAAATAAGTGTGACCAATTTTAAAAGCATATAACTATTTATGATGAATTTCTCTCATGCTACGACTGATTTTATTTGAAAAATGAAACATTTAAATTACCAATCTAACCATTTTTATTAGTGGGAGTAAATTACAGTAAAGAGAGAAAAAGTAGTTGAAAAAAATTATTGCTGTCAAAAATTATTTGCCTCAAAAACCTATGGCAAAGAAACTATAGATATAGCAATCGACAATTTATCGTCATATAAAGAAAATTGGCTATAAAAAAGTAAATTTTCCAGTCTGTCATCAAATGTCTGATAAGACAGTAGAAAACGAAGAACACGTTCTAGAACACGAAGCATGGATAACTACTGATGAAGCACAGTTCCATCTGTCATTCGCAACTGGCAAAACGAAGATTCAATATATTTCAAGCAAAAACATTGCAAAGACGCAGTTGTTTTGAAAAATGCAAGTTAGACATTAGGTGTTATGGTATGGACGGAAATGTCCTCTCAAGGCTTAACAAAACCATTTTTTATAGAACCAAACTTTAAAATTTATGCTAAATACTATCAGAATAAAGTTTTGAAACACCTGATCAAAAAAAGTAAACGTCTTTACCCTCAAGGAAGCTTTGTTTTCTCTAAGATTCTGCACCAAGTCGTACTGCAAAATCAACTATAAAATGGCTGAAAGATTAAAAAATAAATTTTCCGTCCCCCTGATAAATGACTATCACTATGTCCTGTCTGTGTTTCTTGCGATTGTTTTTTTATGGGGATCTTAAGGTATCCGACTACCCTAAAATCATGACTTTTTTCAAAAATTGACGATTTTTTTTTTTATGATTTCATTTTATTGGCCATCTTATAAGCTTAATAAAAATACCAAGCTTTATATTTTCTTTTCAGTAGAACTAAAACTACAAGTATTTAATACAACAAGTTGCCATAACTTTACACAAGATTTAAAACTTTAAAATGCGTTTTACTCGAAATATGTTTTTTTCGAAAAACTCAAACGGGGACAGCGATTGTTCAAAAAGTTTTAAAAATAATTTGCTGAAACTTTTTAAGAATGTTTTGTATAACAGTATAAGTGTTTTGACCTTCACATTTATCAATCACTGTTTTATTTCAAAATTTAGTCCTTTATGTGAATATAATCACTGTTTTTTTAAGCAATTTCATATATTCACTAAGATAGAATGCTCTAGTTTTTGTAAAAATTAAAGTATCTATTATCCTAAAGGTCATTTCAAACATGAATAACAAAGCAACACTTTAAACTTGAAAAATTGAGAATTTGTTCAAAACATTTTTGTACAGAGCCGGCCCCGTTTATGTAATTTTTTGTACGTTTTCACCAGTTTCTTACTATTTTAATAATAATAATAAAAAAAATTTTGGTTTCAATTTTACTATTTTTTCCTTAAAATATACTAAATACACTGGTGTGCAAAACTTAAGCAACAATGTAAAAATTTAGCAGATAGCCATGAAATTGCAGAAAAGGAAGTCTGGAGATCAGTACAGTGAACACATGTCAGTAGAAACGTCATGCGTATGCAAATATCAGGAAAAAAACGTCAGAAGCGATGTGAGCGTACACAAAACGCGTGATGTCGGCGCGCACTGCTCAACAGTAGAATAAAATGAAGGACGGAGACGCAATTCAACATATTCGCTGCAAGTGCCAGTGAGTCAGTTCGTGAAATATGGCTAGAAGAAATC
>BMAV01019916.1:101655-114748 GCA_019973955.1 Trichonephila inaurata madagascariensis
AACATCAAGGAAAGACACCGTTACGGTGGTCCTGAAGTTCTTGTCTGAGGAGGCATTATGCTGAACGGGCGAACTGAGCTTCACATTTTCGACAGAGGGTCTGTAACCGGGGATCGCTATTGTGATGAGGTACTTCTTCCCCATGTGCGTCTTTTCCGAAGTGCCATTGGCCCAGACTTCATTTTTATGGATGACAATGCACGGCCACATCGCACTCTTGCTGTTGAGGAGCTGCTGGAAAGTGAAGATATCACTCGAATGGATTGGCCAGCGTGCTCCCCAGATTTAAATCCCATCGAAAATGTGTGGGATGCTTTGGGGAGACGTATTGCCACACGCTTACATCATCCGGAGAACAACCAAAAACTCAAACAGATGTTGATTGAGGAATGGGCACTCCTACCTCAAGTTCTGAGTATGCGGAGACGGTGCGAAGCAACCATTGTAGTAAGGGGCCATATACCATATTAAGGAATATCTGCTTGTTGTTCTTCCTGTTGGATAAACAATCATGAGTCGCGATACTATGCGTTCAATAAAGCTTGTTTTTGTTTGATTCCATACCGTATGCGTTGTATTCCTTTTTCAGCGCCAATGCTTTCGTCATCCTTTACGTACATAATACTCTCCCTCATTTCAGAATTTCAAGTCTCTCAGATGATTTTTCGTGAAGTTATGGCAATAAACCCACCTGTTGCTTAAGTTGTGCACACCAGTGTAAATCTAAAAATCAGAAAAAAATCACCATATGGCCATTTTTTCAAAAAAAAGTGGTCGCAAGTTGTCAGATACCTTAAAGACACAATTCAATAGACGTAAAGAGCATTTTAAGGGCTTCAAAAAGAAATTTCAGAGGGAGTTGGAAAAATACCGCCCAAACGATCGAAAAAAACTATTTTAGCTTAGTCGAAACACTTAGGAAAAGTATACTGTGCGAGAGGAAACCACATTGAAAATTCCATGTAAACTTTATTCAATAAAAATGTATGATTCTCTGAATTTGGTTACACTATTTATAAATCAACCGTTAAGAGTGTTTATTGACTTCACACTATACAGCATAGGTTCCCAACCTTTTTCGAATTGGTGCCTCCTTTTCTAGTGAATATTTCGATACCGCCTCCTCCCACTCCAGAGAAATAAAAGCGTACGTAGTACATGTTGAAAATAAGAATTACATTTTATATAAAAAATATATTCTACTATTATTATAATAAATTTTTTTAAACCCCCCCCCCCCTTTTTTTTTTACTTGCAAATCTGAAATAGCTATTGCTGTGAATATACAATTTTAAATACATACACAATCAACATAAGGTAACCAGTATGAAAGTTTACTTTTGTAGTACATAATCAGTGTTTTTTTTTAGTCTTTTTTAGACTATATTTGGTTAATCCACCCATGCCCCTCCATAAACCAAAACCCCTAACTTACATTCCTCTCAAAACTCAAAAACTCCCTGAAAGCCTCAAACACCCACAAGGGGGTGTTATCACCCACGTTGAGAACCTATGCTATAAAGCAGGAGTGTCCAACACGCGGCCCGACAATACGGAAGTTGCGGGCTGCAGACTCTTTTTTTATAAAAAATTTTAAATATGATTTTTAAAGTTTTTTTTTCATTTTGAAATTTATTTGAGGGGAAATATTATATATATATGTAGGATATCCCATTTGTAAGAAGTTAGATCATATCACATTTACCGAGGTCGGCAATTCTAATCAAAACAGTATTCCACATCAACGCCATCTAGCGTCCTTTTTAAAAACGCCGACATGAACCTTTTTCTCCAGAGGCCCACTAACATTCGTTGAGAGAAGTCGTGTTTCGCGCGTCAGCGCATTTTCGTCCGCGCCAGGCGGTAAATCTTAATAGTACCATAACGAGTTCTATCATTCGTCCGCGCCAGGCGGTAAGTCTTATTAGCACCATAATGAATTCTATTTAATCTCAATTGCCTCCCTTAAAGTAATGTGATCTAACTTCCCTATTCTTCCGAAATATGCTTATCTAACTTTCCTATTCTTTTGAAATATTCCCCATGTAAATACTCCCCTATAATTCTTAATAAATTGTTTAGTTTTCAACTAGTTTCTTTCTTGAACTATGTTGTCTACTTTATTTCAAAATTAACTAACACACCCTAAAAACCCCTAGACACCACGCCATAAAAACCCCGCCATCTGAAGAATCCAATCTTTTTGGAAGATTTCGGTTGGATTCCCACATATATATAATGCATTTGTGTGTGTGTGCCTGTTACCTGTTCTTGTTTTAAAATAAATCCTTTTTGATAATAGAAATGTCCTTTAGATTAAAATAGATTTATATTTTATCAAACAGTTACATTTGATTTTAATTTAGTAAATTGTTTTTTTAATAAATTTCGAATTGCATTATGCATATCCTTTTCTATGGATGGTCTCATGATTCTGTGCGACTTTCGTTTCTCCTCCTTTTCTGTTTGGAGTGCCCAAAAAGCAAAAGGTAGTTAGAGATGTTTTTTTTAAAGTTTAAAAAAAAATATTCAGGACCGTAAAGATAAAGGACAATGTATACTTAATCGCTTGTGAATAACAGCTCTATCAAATTTCAACAATGAGTAACGAAAGATCCATTCAATAGGAAAACCGTAATTTTCAAGAAAATGGCAACTGTAATATTTAAAACATTATTTGATCATTGCATTATTATGTTATATAAACATTATTATATTATCTATGTCAGCATACATGAAAAATAATGAAAACAATAATAATAATTTATTCTGTTTTAAATTTTCACTCCAATAAATGTTTTTTTGTTTCCAAATCTGATATAAAGATACATATTTTTTATGTGCGGCCCGTGAGATTATACTGTATTTCCGAAGTGCATATTCTTCATCCTAGCTAGGTCATTTGGGTTGGACACCCATGCTATAGAGCAACATCAGGGATATTGGGGAAGCTTCGTAACTTTAAATCATGGTCAAGTGATAAGGATAACATCAAACCCTCTCAAACTAACATCATTTCACTCTCCGAAATTCAACACCATGCCGTAGAGGACATAGAGCTTGGACAGATTTAACAGGTCTCCCTCTACACAGCTGCACCACTGATCGAACTCATGATACTCCGGCCCAAAATGAAAATATTGCATTTTTTTTATTGAAGATATTTATAAATGACAATTTTATCGAATTTATTGAGAAACAAATAAGTACACCGACAGTTTTTGAAAAATATCCTTCCAAGACATCGCGTCCTAGATGTCTCACATGGGATAAAACTCGATTGAAAAAGAAGAGTTTTTTGTTCCTAATTTTGGAAAGAATAATCGAAAAACTTTTTTACGAGTTATATTCTCGTATTTCACAAAACGAGAAAGTCTGGAGACTGTGTCAGAAAAATATTTCGATTGTTAGGGAAACATTTACACTTTTCTGGTAACAATGTTTTCGTTCCAACAAACTATTTGGGAAATAAACTCATGGTTTTATACTAACTTTTTACTGAAAAATCCCCAGTGTAAAACAAGTTGAGAAAAGTTTATTCCCGGTTTTGATACTGGTGGAAAATCTGAAATTAGTAAGGAAAATAGTTTGTAAAAAATTATAATAAGAATTTTCCTAAGGAATAAAACAACAGTAGTAAAAAAAAAAATCTTTTTGCTCCAAGTTCCTGTAAAAAATTCACCTTTATTCAGCTTTAAGACCAGCATCACTAAGATCTTTTAGAGAGAACAAGCTTAGAAAAGCCAGTTTCTAAACAAATATCCAAAGGCATAAAAAAGATATTCGGTGTATTGAGACGCGTATACTTCAGACAAACAAGATGCAGCTTGTGCATAACAAACGAAAACAAGAAAGATTAAAACTTTACCCAAATGTAAAAATTTCTCGCTACTGAGTCTAAAAGGGAAAAATTCTCATTAAATTTTGCTTAAAAATATAATACACCACGTTGTAATTCATGTAAATAATGTTTACCTAAACTCATGCAACCCAAAAAATATTTATTCATTTAGACTGACTAATAAAAATGTAAATATCACATATTTCCGAATAGAAACCGATCGTTGTATAAGCTGAAAGTGCGTTTTTCCTTTAAAAATTTATACAAAATTCGGAACCCGTATATAAGGCGAATTGGGAAAAGTCCAGTAATTTTCAAATAGGTTGCCAAGTGTGTAAAACGCTTCGGATGATTGCGAATAAAGCTGCAGTTAAGTAAGACGCCAACGCATTCATATGTGTTGTATACAATCTGTCTTAGACTTGCTTTTAGTACAATTTTATGTTGTTATTTGTTTGGAAAATGAGTGGGAAGAGAAATCTGTACACGTCAAGTGATCGTCGACCTTAGTTTTTCGATTTGGAGGAAAACATCTCCACATAATAAATATACGCATTCAGATATTCCAGTGAGTGAGTAAGCGCTTCATTAACGTGGCACTATAAAGCAACACGAAGGCTAGTGGCAACGCACCACGTAATTTTGAACCACGGTCAAATGATGAGGACGACATCTGAGTGACAACCCACTCTCCAATCTACTACACCATTTTAATGTGTGAAAGGACTTTGAGCTACGACAGATTTAAGGTATATATCTGCCTATGCTTCTCAATCAATTTTGACTGAAATTCAAAATTTTTTTTATCCTCGCCATTTTGTGTAGGAATACAAATCGAGCAATTTAATAAAATAAAGAAAGTGTAAAGTCTACGCTGTTAAAGTGGTGAATTTTAAAAATCTGGTATTAATCATTATTTTAGTAAAATAAGAATCAAAACTTGAATGAAGATCGTATCTTTTTTTTTATCAAAGTTTTGTTACTTAAAACCTGATATCTCATAAATGTATTTTTTTCCTATTTGTATACATTTTATTTAAAGTATGAAAAGAGAACTGAATTAAGGATTTAGTTCTAACATCAATAGTTTTTTTTTACAGTTTACTGTTATGTGAGCCGCATACATTTTATAAAATTTTCTATAAGAAAATGTGCAATGAAACAATTTTGTGGTAAATTTAAATATATTTTAGATTTTAGTTCATTACCTTTATAACTTTGTAAAGAATGTTATAAAAAGAAAAATAATGCAAATATATGGCTTTGAGTTCCATATAGAGTGTTTTGCAATTCGGTATAATTTTCATCCAATTTTACCTAAAATACATCATTTTAATAAACTTAAATTGTTATATAATTTACTGATCGGTGTTTTTCCTTAATTTAACTTATAAGCATAAAACAAAAATAACAAAATAACATAAAAGTACTAATAACAAGGCCCTTGAGAAAACTTGTCTCCGAATGCAGGCAAATATCTTAAAACAGCGTTTCTCAAACAGTGGGGTGCGCCCCCCTAAGGGAGCTTGATAGCTCTGCAGGGGGGGGGGATGCGAGCACATTGAAAAATCAAAAACAAAGAATTATTTTTAAAGATTATCAATTTACTGAAAGTAAACAAACAAAATACATTCAGACATAATAAAAAATAAAATTAACATTTGCACTGATATAATACACTTATAAATGTATCAGTACTGTTCAGTGTATTTTATAATTAATTTAACAATACCAAGTTAAGAACAAGTTTAATAATTATCAGTGAACCCTCCCCCCCTCCATGGACTTGTCATATATAAAATTATATACAAAAAAATAACACCTTGATAATGTTGTGTACGGCTTATAATTAATCCCTTAACTGCCGATTCAAAGTTATGCAATTCGATCCCCAATGCCACCTTTCTCCACGTAGAAGAAAGTATGTGATGTATTGGTGGAGAAGGAATAAATAAATAAATCCTCTGAAATAAGTAAATCCTTCGTAATCACTGTCAAGGTCCATTCATTACATTCCAAAGCCTTCGAAATAGTTTTATGGATTGCACAGTGCACATAACAGATCATACTTCGGAAAGACGTATATATACGTCCAGGTCAGTTAACACTTTGGCTGAGCGAGACATTTATAGACGCAAGTACCACCGGCGTATATAAATGTCTCGCTCAGCCAAGTTGAATTGTAGCTTTAGTGTTAAAGTACAGTATTATTGAATTAAATACGTTGTTATTTGTATGGGGCCTGATGAAAATTATGGTTAAATATTGGGATGCAAATATTGAATGTTTGAGAAGCACTGCCTTAAGGTCTTCACGGCAGATCTTCAATGACTTTAGGTTCGAATTCGTCACGTGCTATTCATAAGTCTTTGACCATGATCACTAGACTAGCGCGGCCGCTTGGGCAAAAGTTCAAGTACGACCATAATAAATTATAATTTAAATAAACTAAAAAACACGCTTTTCGAGTTAATCGAACTAAAAAGTAAAAAATAATTCTTAAGATAAGAATAAAATGATTAACTAGAAAATTAATGTCGTTGGGGTAAAAGTGTGGGGTGCTCGGTATCAATTGTTAAATTCCTTACTAATTCTATTCCGAAATGCAGAATTAGTGTAAAAATGTATTACAAAGCACCTCACGCTTTTACCACAATGCCATTAATTGTCTTGTTAATCATTTTAGTCGTATATTAAGAATTATTGTTTACTTTTTAGTTCGATTAACTATGAAACCGTGCTTTTTATTTATTTTTTTTAAACTATAATTTTTCTTTACATTTTTTAGTTCGATCTACAATAAAAACGTGCTTTTTTAGTTCTTTAAGCTATCATTTATTCACTGATGAATTACTCTTAAATACGTTATTTTTTTAAAATGTGGAATACCCATTTGCGTCCTATCAGTGTGTTGATACTGCCTGGTTTACAAAATATAGTATCCGCCAACTGAAAGAAATCTGGAAGAGAAAGTTGTAAATATTTAATGCGGAAGAAGATGTTCCAAATCTGGAAATGAGAAATTATTAATCCTGATGACCCTGGTCTGCAATGGAACAAAATTATGAAATTATTGTATTGTCATCCGTCCTTGACAAGTGTGCAAATGTTGAATTTATCTGACCTTTCAAAGAGTTCAAATATTCCCCTTTATATATTGGTGAAGCTTATAAAGGCATGTTAAAAATACCAAGTAATGATTGTAATCTTTTTTAGATGTTTAGGTACTTACGTATTGTATTATCGCAACCTATTGGCGACGTTATATGAAGCGAAGCAAATGGATGCCAATTCAGCGCTTACGCCACATAGGAAATAAGGGTTGCCAACTTGGCAAGTTATCAGTAGAGATGGCGATTGTTGGGATGATACATATAAGTACCGATGTTTACCATTTCACATCGACCATTACACTTCAAAAGGTATACTGGTAAGCGTTCTTGTATGCTTCAGTAGGAGAATGGGACAAAGAGGTTTAAAATGTGTAGCAAGAAATGTATGTGTACATTCGATGGCTTAGTGGAAGTACCATCTGTAAGCCTTTTTCTCCATATAGTTTTCAAATGGAGGAATATTACATAGTTTTTCACCCTATCCTCTTCCCCATCGAAGAAGTGTTATATCCGGATGAGCTGGCACTCCACTCTCTTCCAATTACGTCAAAGTGAGAAAAAAAGGAGGATCATTCCCTCTACGCTGTGAGTCTTCAGTGGTACTAAGGCTCAAACTCATGAGAAGCTGGCTATTAGTCCATGACCATGGCCACTTAGTTTGTCTAAGCGTATGCATCATATAAGCTATGCCAATTTTTTTTTGTTCGTTAGTACTATTCACCGATATTTTATATGCCATCCAAAGTATTTTTGTTTCCCGGAATTTTTTTCTCAGCTAATCCGGTGCTTTCTTTTATTTCTCTGTATTTTTTATCCAAGAAATAGTTTAGCAGTTTTTAACAGGCGTTCTGTATATTTTTTTATCCAAGATTTAGTTTGGAGCTTTTAAAATAGCTTTTCTTCCATCTTTCTGATGGGCTTTCTTAGCTGCAACCCAATTAGCCAAGTTAAATCCCGCCCTCCTCCTGATCTGAAAGTTAATTTTTTCGGTGCTTTGTATTGGTTTAGATTAAACTTTTCTTTTAATTAATGTAATATTAATTTATTTTCCTTTCATTTTAACATATACATTTTAGCATCTAATTATTTTTAATTCCCAATAGATAAGAGTTAAGGTATCCGACTACGTTCGGAACCGTGATTTTGAAAAAGCGCATAAATGGATAATTTTCATGATATTTAGTGTCACTTAGATTAGACTAACATGTATACAATTGTTTTAAGGACATTTTGACAAAAAAAATTATTTAAATACAATATTTTGGCAAAATATTAACTTAGAATAATCTTTTTTCAAAATGTTCTCCTTTTGTGAAAAATGCTTCTATTATAATAATATTTTGCCTGTATATAGCTCAGACCTCTCTACAGAGGCTCAACTAGAATATTTGAAATATTCACATTATTTTCAGAGTTACAACCCATTGAAATAATCATCGGCGTTTTTTCCTTAAAATTTCTCCCCTCTGTTGTCATAAAACATGGATAAACCCACTTCTAAGTTATATAGTTCAAAAATTCTAGTTGAGCCTCTGTACAGAGGTCTGAGCTATATACAGGCAAAATATTATTATAATAGAAGCCTTTTTCACAAAAGGAGAGCATTTTGAAAAAAAATTATTCTAAGTTAATTTTTTGCCAAAATATTGAATTTAAATAATTTTTCTTGTCAAAATGCCCTTAAAACAATTGTATACATGCATTCTAATCTAAGTGACACTAAATATCATGAAAATTACCCATTTAAGCGCTTTTGCAAAATCACGGTTCCGAACGTAGTCAGATACCTTAAGTCATTAAAGTGTTTCAAACTTCCTTAGATTACTGAGTCGGCTAAAGACCAGAAGGGTTAGGTACTCTGTTCTCATCCCTCCAAAGATATTCGATAGGAGTGACTGATTTTTAAAATGTAATTGATAGTTTTTATTTAACGTTAATTGACTTAATTTTGAACATCTTGAATAAAACAATGCGTTATTCATGTGATTTTATATTGTAATAAACCAAAATAAAAAAACACCGTAATGCTTAAAAAACATCTGGCTATTTATAAATATGCAGATTATAAGGAGCATCTTTATTTCACGGCGTCTAGACGCATTCTCATCTATCTAAAGTGTTACGTGGGGTTTGATTGATTCCTCTTTAAACACATTGTCCTAATAGAATTTATTTTTCTTGTCGATAGACCGCCATTACCATTCTTCAACAGATAGCACGAGGCCGGCTCTCGCACTGATACGATCGATCCGCTCGCAAAGTGGGTGAGACAGTAGCAATGAACCAGTAAGCGGAAGAGATTTTTCACCAAGTCACATTTGTTGCACAGAAACTTTGGCGCTCGGATTTGTTTCCATTTCTGTCTGTCTAAATCGGAAGAGACAGATGATCCTTTCTTTGTTTCCACATGCGCCCCTTCCCACGTTCCGTCGAGCACCCTCTAACAGCCCGCCATGTTTCTTCGTTATTTTTCTGACTCAGGATAAAGACTCTCGTGTTACGTGATAGATTGGAGTCTCTAGGAATGTTTCCAGAGAATTTGTGTTATGGAAATATGCTGCGGAGCAAAAATTGTTGCGTGCTTAACTTTTTCTTCAATGTTTTCCAGTTTTAGAGAAGTTAGTGTTAGATTTTATTGGAATAAATATAAAATTCTATTTCAAAGTTGTCATTTGTGAAAATTGAATTTTTTTTAATTACTTAAGAAAATTGAGTATATTAACTATTGATTTTATCCTTGTGTTTAAATAATTAAAAACGTAGAGCTCCATGCATATCATTTAAAATATTGGCAATAGACGCAAATTCAAAAAGAACATTCGAAAATGTAATGGAATAAGATACTATGAGGAATATTCATAAGTAGCTGTCATCGTTGTTGCTAATGCCACCTGATTGATAATGACAGGTCAAAGCTCATGAAATTCGTTATGATAAGAAACAAATTTTTACGCCTCTCGAAAGCCGTAGCTTTAAGTCACAGCTCGATTACCCTTCAATTTTGAGGGTAAACCACCCTGAGATGTGGTTAGGGGGCTTCCTTCCTCTATTTTTCTTCCACCAACCACAAGAAAGGACTTGTGTCTTGAAGAATATGAAGAGTGTCCCGTACCGCGAAGGCACTATACATTTACAAGCATCTATGCCTTATGCAGGATTCGAACACACAGGCCCTATGGCAAAGCAGTCACCGACACTAGTCACTGTACCAGATGGGTGGCAAAGAGGAGCTGATCAGTGATTCTCAACCATTATTTTTGTGGTACACCTTTAACAATTTTAAAACTGAGTGGCACAATAACAATAAAATAAATAAGGGTAACCGGCACGTCCGTAGGAGCCCATGTTAAATTGAGTAAGTTTATGTACCTTTTTTTGGAAACTACTTACTTCTCATAAAAAATTTTTACAGTAGCTTATACATACTATCAGTAACCCTTTAACGAAGGGTTTTGTCTTTTTGTTAAAATTAAATTGATTATGATTTTTTTAAAAATTGTACAATTTTTCCCCTAACTTTTAGTTTGAAAAAGTAATATCTTAAAACGTTTGCTACACATATCTAATTCCCTCCATTAAAATGTGTAAACATCTTAAAAAATCTGCTCACTGAAAATTTGAGGATTATACAATAAGTAGTTTTTAATAAAAAAGTACATAAAGTGAAAAATATTACGTTTTGAGAAAACAGGCTTTAAAATAAATATTTGTAATGTTTTCAGCCTTTACTTTTTTAAGTACTTTTCAGAAGGGTATGAAGCATTTTTTTACACACTCTGCTCATACAAAAGACTCTTCCAGTTTTCTTTTTCTCATTCTTTTTAACAATTTTACCTTTTTTTGTAATCTCAAAATGTTTTCGTTGGGCTACACGTATCATACATGCATATAGTTTTTTGAAGCATGACACAAAGTTATAGCTTGTTTCAATATCACAATATCTTAAGATCATTAATTTTGCTACATGACTCATAAGTCATATTTACCCCTAATTTTTGAATTTTTAATTTCACAAATGTAGATCTTCTGAAAGTTGATTGATTGATTGAATTGTTGGTAACAACGCCCTTAGAAGCATCGCGATGTTTCTTAAAAAAAACTTTCTGTAATTTTGAAACACAGTGTACCCCAAGGCTCACACAGAAACCTTTTAGTGGTGTGTCAAACCAAACTACCAATAGGATTCAGAGTGCCACACAGTATGATATTTTTGAAACAAGTCAATTCCCGCTATAATGAATGCAGATTTACATAATACAGGTCAATAATTTTAAATTACAGTTTTATTATGTATTAATTTTGCATCATTTAAAGATATTTCTTAACATAAAAATAAACAGTATAAAATATAACTATTTCTTCAGCAAAAATTTTTAAAAAAATGAATTTTTAAATGTATTGTATATTTTTAAATATATTTATTAAAATAAGAAATAGTTAACATAATATATAAGTATTTCCCATCATTAGAGTTAAATAAAAAGATAAATAACAATTTTAATGCAAATCTATTGTTTGCAGCACTCTAGTATAACGAAAAATCAAGGCTTTTTCTTGTGACTTTTTAATTGACTCAATTCTATACGTTCAGTTGTTAAACAATTTTCCTGCGGACTCAATTTTTTTTCCATATGAGGAAAGAGTTTATTTTTAAATCGAAAAACAGAGTCCATGCATTTTCTCTCTTCAAGCACTTAAATCTCTCCCAGCAATTATAGTAATTTATAAAATAGCTATAAATTTATTTTTAGAGTAAACTTTCAGATTTTTTGTGTAATTCCGTAAATGTTTTAATTCTGAAGATGTTTGCCAAATAAGGTCCATCACAAATTTATCAACTTTCATCCATTCAAAATTTGGCAAATGTGTAGAGTTGAGCAGAGTGCCACTGAGAATTGCACCACGTGCCATATGTAGCACGCGTGCCATAGGTTGCCGACCCGTGATGTAACCTTTTTCCACCTCGCAGCTGCAAGATTGAATTTCCTACGCAGATAATATTACGCAACTCATACACACTCCTTAAATATTCCAGGATCGTTTCATCTGACATCCCACCGACAAGCGATGGCTATTTGCAAAATAACGGTTGCGAGCCAAACCTCGAGTGGAATTCAAGGTAAAAGAAGGGACTGTCTTAAAGGAGTGGAAAGAGCCTCCTCTTTCACCGGGAACAAATTCTGTGGAATTGAAATATTCCATAGATAGAAAAACATGTATTTAAATGTAATTATTGTAATTAATAGCCGTAGATGGAATATTTCATTTCTTAAGTTTTACGCTACTCATCAATTTTCCAAACCTTCACAACAGTCCAGAGTGACGAGAACGACATCTGCGCTGTCAACCGTCTAGGCTAACGTCAGAGGTTCAAATTTCGAAAAATGTTCAGTGTATCATCCCTTGCCCTAGGTGGGTCTTCAATGGTGCTTAGACTTTAACCTACAATTCAAACCCAAGGGAAAATTTTTAACATGAGAGAAAACACAATACAATAATTACTTTCTTATGTAATAGATGACAAATGATCAGCCTAATTATCAGAATGTATAACTCCACAGAGGGCACTAATTTGATATAGGAGTACTATGCGTCAAGCAGTGGTTGATGTCGAGTTACATGGAATCCAAGATGGAATGTTAGAGGAAACAAATCATCAGGAAAATAATTGTAAAGAGCTATGAATTATATAGAAATAAATTAAAAATAACCAATATAAATCAATAATGATTATCGATAAAAATTAAAAACTATAAATAATAATAACAATATTATATATATATATATATAATTATTATTATTATGTAATAAAATTTAATAAAATCGATATATAATAATATTTATACAATATAAATATTATATATAATAATGCTCATAGAATATAATGCCAATATTTATAAATAACATAATTATAAATAAATAACATTTATAATATTTACAAAAAGTAAAATAAAAGAAATAATTATCATAAATAAAATAAGAAAACAATGGTTATCCATGATAATTATTATATTGTATTATATTATAAATAAAATAATTACATAATACGTATTAAAATTAATAATGAATATTAATTAATAAGTGCTGATAACTTGGAATATTCTAAAAACCACGAGTTCCTTCAGTGAATTTCATCGAA
>BMAV01019916.1:119748-161099 GCA_019973955.1 Trichonephila inaurata madagascariensis
CTAAGACTACAATTATAAACCATACTAATTATCAAGATAAGTATTAAGTTTTATACATAATTTTATGATATGCCCATAGAGCCACTGGTAATTATTAAACTTGTGTGCTTAACTCTTAGTACTGTTAAAATATTTATGAAACGCATTGTGCAACACTGATACATTTCTAAGTCATTACATCAGTGTAAATGTGAATTTATTTTTTTATTATGTCATAATGTATTTTGTTATGCTGCCTTTCAGTAGATTAATAATTTTTCTAAAAATAATCTTTTGTTTTCGACTTTTTGATATAATTGGGCCCCTCTTTTAGGGTTATTATCCCACATAGGGGGAGCAGCCTCACAGTTTAAGAAACACTGGCTTATGAACTATCTATATTTTCTCTAGTTCTCCAGCGATTTTTTTATATATTAAAGATATTTAAAAAAATTAAATGTTAATTAGCTTGAATTATAATAATTTTAGTGAAAAATAATTAACAGAGCAACAGAGTGTAAATTCGGGTATATGATGAAGACGACACATAAGTTAGTGTCTCACACGTCTTTAGAAAGAATAGAAGAAAAATTATTATAAGACAAAATTTTAATTTTGGTTTTCTTATGCGAAAAACTTTTAATACGATTTTTTTTTCTACAGATGAAAAAAAAAATGTTGCCACATGAAATTTAAACCGAAACAATAAAAATGAATTTTATTAGAAAAATAATTAATAATCTTACTGTTTTAAACAGTTATGTGTTGCAATTTGTTGACGAGATTCAAAAATATTTCACGGAAAACTCTTTTCTTCACATTTAAATCACAATTTAAACACCAATGAAAAATGAAAAATTTTTTTTGAGTCGCATTTATTTTTTTTCTTCAGACGCTTCCATTTTTGAAAAAAAAAAATTTGTTGTGTAAAAAGAGGGAAGAAAAAATAAAGATAAAAGGACAAGCAGAAGAAAGAATCAAGTACAACTGACTACAAAAACGTATCAAAGGAAGAAGAAAGAGTTAATATAATAAAAATGCCAGTCCTCCAAAAAATGTAACATTTTAAATAACTTTTGCAACTAATACAGTCAGACAAAACTGTCATCAATGTTAATGATTCAAAGGCTGTTAAATTACCGTGCTGGTAAATTTATCAATTAACCTTTTGCAAGCCCATGTTCCATAAATAGAGTATCGATTTTAAAATTCAGAGGAATGTGCATAATTTTTTTTACTTCTCTAAATATTATTAAATAAAGATAAAATATTGAACAATTTTTAATGTTGAAGTCACGTTGCTAAAAGGAAAACTGATCCAATAAAAAATTATAAATTCAGTTTTTATATTTTTTATTGAACAGATTTCAAGTATTCTTAAAAAAAAAAAAAACTCAAAACTCAACAAATCTTTTAAGCTGGCAAGGTGAAAATTTGATAAGCGAAAATTTTCCCTTGGAAATATAATTCCGTAGTAAACTTAAGTGTCGAAGACAACACTGTGCTGACACCAATTCTACAAACTTCCACACCACGCCAACAGGAAAACTTACTGTGTTGAGGAAGCAGCTCTCCTTTCTGTATAATTTGTATAATTGATGAGTGACTTTTAAAAATTCAAATTTACAACTTTCTTTAAAATTAGCATAAAAACCGAGCTGTGATTTGAATTAGCATTAATCATAATTTTAAAATTATGTTAACAAATTATTACCCTTTCCCAACACATTTTAATTATGGAATATATTATAAATCATACTTTTATTCTTATATTTATGTTTGAGTTTTTTTGAAAATTTTTTTTTTTATCAATAACAGTTTTTTTTTATTTCTAATGGCTGATTATGAATAGTTATTACAGAGTTCATCAATCTACCTAGTTCATCACCGAAAGCTAGTATCTCTTTTTAGTGCGGCGCTGTATTGGAGGATACCAATCACCGCAGGTAATTTTGACGCCCAGTTTCCTCCCTAGAGGAAGACACCTGAGCTCTGACGATGCGAAGCTGAACTAGAATTAAATTTTGCCTAGAGCATCCTCCCCCAGTGATCTTTTACATGCCGCATATACGACATGGATGCTATCGATTTTCTGCATCATGAAAATCTATCGACTTGAACCGGGGTCGAACCCGCAACCTTGGTTACAGAAGACCAGCGACAAACTAACCACGCCACCCTGCCGACTCCCTGACAGATGAGTGCTATTTATCATGGTGCAACGTTTAAAAGATAACGTATTTCATTTTCCCTGTCCTAAGAAGTCGATTTCAGGAAAACACATTCTTAGTGAATTTCTCAAGAGAAGAAACTTGTTTTCGAAATTTTTTTTTTAAGTCTAAAAGATTCTAATAGTTCAAAAAATTTTTTATTATTAACCCTCTCCCTTTCCCATATCCCCCTCGGGAGTTGCACAAAGCGGAACTGTGCACTAGAAAAAAAGCATGTCTTCCAAATTTCAAGTCTATGCAAAGAAATGTTAAGATACGGGAATTTTTGTCTATAACTCCTCTGTAAACTCCATTGTGGAAAATTTTTTTTAAAAATCCGTTCTTAGTGGATCGTATCTTAACGGAAAGTATATGTTTGCCAAATTTCAAGTTTGTATGTCTAAAATAAAAGTTAAAAAATTGTATATAATACTGTAAATTTTAAAAAATATATATCTGGTTAAAAACCGTAAATAATACCGTAAAGAAAATATCTAAACATATTATAAAAATAATTAACGATAGTTTGGTATACGAGCATAAATATGAGCATGTTCGAAAAATCATGATTTGAAAATTTTTAGCACAAAAACCGCATTGACTCGAATCTAAGCCGTACCCCAAATTTTCCACATGCTTTGTGAAAATATTGTCCTTGATTCTTAGCCGATTTCATCCTCACGTTTTTGTAAAAGGTCTATTGACTTCCGAAAAATAATTTTAATGAGAAATAGTAAGAAGTCAATGAATACATTTTACCAGTTTTAAAAACTTTCAAATACATACACGAACCTATAATTGCTGTAACCGCCAGTATCATGTTTCGAAAATGATTCGTCACTCCCATTCTCACAACGGAATAGGTGCCGGTGTCTCCTTTTGTGTCACCAGGTGCATTTGCTGTGCAACCTTTTTCAAAAGAATGTCTTATAGAAGAGTGTAAAAGAATTATTAAAGACTGTTGAACAATTATAAGCAAAAATTATATCATTTTGCTTACGCTCTCGATGTATATTTGTTTCATCCGTGTCAAATTTTCCGTGACCTCTGCTCTCTGTTTCTGTTTTTCTTTTCTGCATATAAAATTGCCTCACTTTCCATAATTGTCTCATAGTGGTCTCGTCATACCGATATCTTCGATGTTTAGGTAATCAAATATAAAAAAGGGCGTATACAAATAATTCCTACGTACGATGTGTACGATAAACTGAATTCTGTAGATAAACTGCGGAATGGGATAAGTCATCGGTGCAAGTGGTCAGATTGGATGGTTACATTTTTCATTTTGTAAAGAATGGTAACAATTTCCCCTATCCAACAAATGTTTTACCTTCGATTCTAAGCCTCACCCGGCTTTCAGTAGCATTGACATTGGAAAAATAGTGTGGCTTAAATTCGAATAAATACGGTACTTAAGGTACACTTCACATCATGGGACCTATTTTTATGGCCTTTATGAGCCAATTTTGAAAGTATAATTCAGTGGTTTTTCAAGTAAAATCTGCAAAATTTGAAATTAAGTCTAGCTTTATGCTGAAAAAGTATAAATTGATCAATTTCGAACAGGGTTATGTTACTTCTATGATGATTGATTAATTTCCGCAATCAAGCAATATGACTGCACAGAAGGCTATAGTTAATATAATGCATCTTCCAGAAAATCAAAATTAAGTAAACTATTATCAACTCACTGATCCTAAGACCTATCCTGACCTATGCTTCCCCTATTTGGGGACATGCAGCCGAAAGACCCTTATAATTCATTAGAAAGGGCTCCAAGTTTAATTGTCAGGCCAATTCTTAACGCTCGCTGGTTTATGAGGACTGTAGACCTCAGAAGAGCTGCGAATAAAGTACCCAATATTAGACAAACGATCAGGAGAAATGTTACCAAGTTCTTTAATAAAATTGACAGTAAATCGAACGCCAGATATATATACTCCTGAAAATATACTCCTGACCTTCATTTTCAAAGACCCAGATCAATCGTAATTGATCCTGCTTTTCTTTTACTCCTAAATATGCTCTCATTTATCTATATTACTTTTTTTTTAATTTTACTCTTAAATTATCTCCATTCAGTACTCAATGATGGGTCAATTACCTCTCCTAAACTTAAATGCAAAATTAGCTGACCTCTCTCTGATCAGCCATTCACAGAAAAGCTCCACTCGATACGAACTCACTTTTAACTTTTTACACCTAATTATTTTTTCTCTTTAACTCGGGCTTCTTTGATGCAACCGGATCGCTTCTCCTACTCCCATCACGAAAAATAAAAAATTATCTTCTATGTCAATATTTTTTCATCAATTTTTTTCTTTATGTTATTTATATTAAAATAATTTCTCATTTTACTATTTTTTTTCCTTTTAGCTTTTTTTAAAGTTTTAAATATTATTTATTAAAAAGGCCAATTTAAAAGCGTTTTAATGTGATCCAAAATGTCCTGAATGAAGATGAAGGTTCGTTAGAACAAAGTGCTTCCACCACATCAAACTACAACTACGATACAATGCATGATTTTTAATCATGGCATAGATTAAAAATTGTAACATCTATATCTTTTATAAACTAAAAAGGTTTTCATATCACAGGAGGCCTTCAAAAACTTAATTATACTCAACAAGCACAGTCTAAGAAAACTTTGGTAGAATTAAGTATCAAATGTGCAACATTATTTTTTCAAGGTTGGAAGTACACATCTAGGTTATTGTGTGCCTTTTTTATGCATTATTAAAAATATGATAAGGTATAATTTAAATTTTAATGCGTCAAAAAAATACACTGTTTTTTTTTTTATTGAAAGAGGAACATTTTTTGCAGATGTATTATGCAGACTTGCAGATGTGTTATGTACTAACTTAAAAAATTGTCATAAATTTGTCGCATTTTTGGCTCTCGGTACCATGATAAAAAAAATTACGAACACACACACACATTTTTCGCAAGAGAAAAAGCAAAGGTGTTGGCATAAAATCCTCATTGCAGCGGCGTCTTATATTCTTCGATTCCAATCTTTTCTATATATATTTCTTCTTTCTATTTCTTTAAAATTCAAAACCAGGAAGCGACATGAGAAAAGAACCCATCGCTGCCAATGCGACACGAATAAGAAAAGAAACTTCACTCTCTTCATGAAAGCATTAAGGGGAACCCCGAATATGAAATTTCGAAAGGTGCTTCATGTATCTCAAGCTGGGGAACATTCCATTTTATCAAACGATAAAAGACGGAGGTGGGAATCTCCCTTCAGAAAATGATATTTTAATCCAGTCCTCTCCATATGAATAAAATGGAATCATTTCATTCGAAAGCTGACTTATATTGAGCGATGTTTTTGATTGTGAAAGGGGTGTCCTGAATATTCTGAAGGTTATTTTTGACGTTAAAGAGTTATTTGATATTTATTGAGGATCTGAATGGATGCGTCTTTTATTGAAACTATGTATATATTTATAAGTTTAAAAGCAGAATCTCGTACGTGTACTTGAACTCTTTCATGCACTGAATGTTGACAAAAATAATACAGTAGAGGGAAATAATTACAAATATTTTAGATAAACCTCACTAAACTACAATTATTGAACAAAAGCTGATATACATTAATAATATTAAACACTTTTTTAAATAAAAGTGTTCAAAGTTGCAAAAAATAGGTGGTACATATTTTGTACAACCACGCTTCAAGCAGCATGATAGTTCTGGAACATAATTTTTTCTTCCCTAGGCACAAGGGAAATTTGCAGACACAACGCATCCATTCTGTACGAACTTGGATTGCATTGGACATGAGAAAATAAATAGACTTCTTCATTTTATACTATTATTTTCCTATGTATGAAAACATTTACAGTTTTCTCTAATCTAATGTTGTAAGCTTTATTTTTGTTTAGCCCTAATTTACCTAATGTTTTAGTTTTAATTTTAAATATTCTATTCATTATTTTATTTTACCTAGTTTTTGTTTAGTCAACATACATAATAAGTGTATCAGTTGTATTTATTTTTTCTTGAACACGAGCTATATAGCTCACTCATGATATTTGTATTATTGTGTGGGTGCATGTACTGTTACTTAATAATTATTATTATTGTTTTAAAAAATGTATTTTGCAAAAAAATCTATCTGGCACAATAAACATGTCCATTATTGCGAAAAAAATAAGTGGAATACATTTTGTATTTGTAGAGAAGATGGCCTTCAACAGCATGATGGTAAAATTTTTTGGATTCTCATATTTTCATACTAGCAATGCATTTGTGAGGTACTAATTATTGGAATATTGACTTATTTTGTTACACAATACATGCACTTACCTGATTTGTATCACATATCAAAAGAATCACATTCATTTACACTTAAAAATACACAACACAGTCACTTCCAAAAAATACCATTCAACAGACTCACAGCTGATCAAAGAATGAACTACTGCATAAACCCATTACATTTTTGAGGCATTCAAGCGAGTGGTACGTTGTATGCACGACCACACAATAAACGAATAAGAACTAGTGGTACAACATATGTACCACCAAGCATGAAAGAGTTTAAGTATAAAGTAGTTAGGCAAAGTGTGAAAAACAAGAAAAGCATGATTTTAAACCAAGTAAGAAAAAACATAGGAAAACTGTGGCCAATATTATATAGTGAAACGCATGATAATTGGTTACATAGAATATTTATTTCTTAAATACTTTTTTTCTTTACTTTTGAGAAGAAAATTGATATGAAATATTTGTTACTTGAAAATACTTTTCAAATATTAAGTAGTATTTGTATTTTCATAGTTTAAAACTTTAAAACTAGAATAACAGCGTTTGTTAACTAAGTGGAAAAGTTTCTCGTTCATTTCAAGCCTCACTTTAAAAAGATTTCTGTCAGATATAAGGTAGATCGGGGATGAGCATTAAGTCAAACACGGATCGACCGGCAGACCACCATTTTGAGGGGACTGCCTTTACTAAGACCTAAGACGCACATATTAAAAGAAACATATTTATGGAACATTGACACCAGCTAGACATGAAAATCTGCTTTTCACAGTTGATGCGACTGTATTTACTTAAGTCAGCGTTTCTCAAACTGTGGGGCGAGTCCCCGTTGGGGGGCTTGATAACTGTACGAGGGGGGCGCGAGCCTATTGAGAAGTCGAAAACAAAAGATTATTCAAAAAATTATTAATTTACTAAAAGTAATCAAACAAAATGCTTTCTGATATAATAAAATATAAATGCACATTTACACGGATATAATACACTTATAAATGTATCGGTATTGTACAATGTATTTTATTATTAATTTAACAATACTAAGTTAAGAACAAGTGTGATAATTACCAGTGACCCCATGGGCTTGTATCTTAATAATTTTTGTACGGTTTATAATTAATTCCTTAACTGCCAATTAAAAGTTAAGCGATTCGCTCCCCTATGACCGCTTACCACGTAGACGCGCGTAATTTGATGTTTTTTTTTTGGGGGGGGGAAGGAGAGAAGAGGAATAAATAAGCAAATCCTCTGAAATAAGTAAATCCTTCACAAACACTGTCAAGGTCCTTTTATTGCATTCCTTCGCGGAATAATTGTATGAATAGCAGTGCTCAGAAAAGATCGTACTTCGGAAAGACGTATACATACGTCCAGAAAAGTAATACTTTGGCTGTGCGAGACGTTTATATACGTCAGTGGCACATAAGAGATTAAATTCAAATTGTATCTTTAGTTTCAAAGTATAGTATTATTGAATTCAATACATTGTTATTGAATGGAGGGGGGGGGGGGCCGGCCGCGTGATGAAAGTGATGATTGAATATTGGATCGCGAATATTGAAAATTTGAGAAGCACTGACTTAAGTAAATGATTCGATAAATGTGTAGACGACATATATACCCACAGTGAGAATACGTGAGTGAGTGAATATTAACGTCGCACTGTTCAGCTACACGAGGGCTTTTGGCGACGGACCATGTAATTTTGAACCATGGTCAAGTGACGTGGACGACACCTCAGCTGGCGCCTGCCTCTCCTAACTACCACATCACACCAACGGGAGGATGTTTCAGCTCTCGACAGATTTAACGTGCATCGCTTCCGTACACGGCGGGTCTTTAGTGGTACTGGGTCCGAACTCATGACATGCTGGCCATGATCCGATACCCTGATCACTGGGCTACCGCAGCCCCCATATTGAGAGCACACAATGGCGCTTAAAATGTACACTGCTGATGTAGGGGGAAAAAGCGATCTCTGCGATGATAGCCTAGGAAAGGAATTTTTTCCCTACACACTGACTACTATATAACTAATTACTCAGTAGGACAACAGCCCATGGCCCAAGGCCAAGTAGCCCAAGGCCATCTGCGCACATCTCAGTTTTCGTGATCTTCGGCGCTGATGTACATGAGCAGATGTTCAAGTTAGGGGATCAGTCTGACGTGAACCCCCAGTGTTTAGTTCCCAAGCAAGCTCGGTGCTTATTTATAGATCCTCTAAAGGACTGAGTCAACCATTCCTGGACGGGGATTTATACCCCAAACATGTGGCGTGGAAGTGGGATACGCTACCATTCGGCGGCTGCTCTTTACACATCGACTTCGGGAAGACTAAAAGTTGATGATCAGATCTTCCCACAATAGCGCGAGATTGGCTATTGAGACATCATCACACACCCCACGCTTCCGCTGGATAGGGTTCTTGTGTTGTCATGTGTCGTTATGGCACAGGATTTGGCAGCGAATAAATTAAGTACATTCGTCGGTTTCAAATTCATTCGCTGCTCGTTGCTTTGAATAAATCCATGCTTCACGGACCAGCAGTCACTCATAGTTGTTACTCATGTACACAGCTGGACAATTTTGTGGGGTTTTTGCAAAATTCCAGAAGCTACGAACCATTTTAATCCTTTCGCTGCGCAACCGGCGATTTCCACGGGTATGCATTATTCCGAGAATTTAGCTGTGGAACCCATCCTTCTCTTGTTTATGTTTTAATTTAAGTCTTTATGTTCATATTTTGATGATCTATATATTCCTATATTTCAAAATAAAAAATCTTTTACAAAAATGTAGAAAAATATGATACATTTACTTTTAATGATTTTCTTATTTTATTACTAACCTTACATCCAGAAAATGTATTTTTTTTCAATAAGTAATGCTTTTTATCTTGATGTTGCCTTTTCAGCAGTGTACTGCGAAGAATATATTAAGTTTACTTGGCATTTCTGCATTTCAACTTATCTTTTTCTAAAAAATAAAACCAGAGTTTGTTTGAATAAAACAAATAATTAAGAAGTATTACCTTTGACACTTTAAACCATATATTTAGTAAAATTTCTAAAAGATCCATTACTTTCTGAATTTAGAAAGAAAAATGTAAACTTTTGATTTCTCAAAAATGAATACTTTTGTAGACTGTCTTAACATTTCTTAATTAATATTGTGGCACAAATTTAGATGAATATTTTTATTAAACTTTTGAAACAATGCAGTGATGCCATAGTTCGTGTAGAAAGTGTTGAACCGCTTTAGTTTCTGTTTATAAGCTGAACTAAAACAGTATAGAAAAATCTGATAATAAAAGGTTATGTAGAAAACTTATTCTGTACAAAAAGTTAAAAGAAGCTTGCCAAAATTAAATCGTTATCGTAACTAAAAAGTCGCCAAATTTGGAATACTTTAACTTCCGTGTCAGTGCCCTATCGATTTCGTGAGGCCACGGTAGCCGAGTGGTATAGGTATTGGACCGTGGCTTGCCTTGTCACGAGCTCGAACCCAGTACCACTAAAGACCCGCCGTGTAGGGCAGCGATGCACGTTAAATCTGTCGAGAGCTGAAACGTCATCCCAATTTTCCAAAATCTATTCTGAATATGAAAATCGTACCAATGATTTATTCACCAATCAAAAAGTACATCAAATATATATTTTTTAAACTTTACATTTTGCCTATAACTTTTTATACACAAATATATCTAAATGAAAAAATAAAATAATGCGCTTAAACATTCTCAAAGAATATATTGACTTAAATACGAAAATCTCTAAATACATAGAAACTTAAGGCATACTCATTTTTTTAACCCCTTATGTACGGCATTATGATTGGCTGCAGTTTTTTTCATGCAATATTTTTTTTTGGATCACTACATCGAAAATCAAGGGATACACATAAACAAAATTCTCAACTTCGGGAAATGTAATCCGTTAGAGCTCATTAATTAATTAAAGATATTCAACTGTAAAATTAATTATATACACTGTTCCCTTAAAATAAATAGTCAAATCGTTTACTAAGGTCTTCATTAACATACAAAAAAAAAAAAAAATAAGACACTTAAGTTTTGACATTAACTATTTTTTCGGAACAAAAATGATAATCTTCGCAATCCGCTGAAAACGCCGTCAGCCGAAAACGCAATTTCTACTCGAAAACTATTCGCCCCCTTCCTAGCTAAAATACTCATATCTTGGAAGCCATATATCTTGGAAGAGTAGATTTAAGAGAATATATTCCTGCTAAGTATCGTCAGAGTGTTCATAAAAATGGTTATTCTATGTATCTTTAAAGTTGGTGGTACTTATAAGTATCATCGGTATACATAAAGGGTTAAAGTCAATTCCTTTACGTTTAGATTGTAAACCCGATCATTTGTTGATTGAAATCCAACTTATATTTAATGAGATCAAAAAAACAGGTAGATCAACATTTTGATTCAAAACAATCTTAAATGTCTCGATCACACACATGTACCGGTAATCAATAAATATAATTCATGCACATAGTATATCAATAAATAATTGTAAATTTAAAATACAAAGAAATTGCCTCAGAAAAATGTTTCTAACCAGCAAAAAAAGTTGAAAACCATTATTGATGCTCTAGAAAATGTTACATGTTTATGTTCTTAAAATCTGGTTGTCGCTTATTTCAAACCATTATTGTTATAATATATTTCATAGTATAGAAACAAAGTACGAAAAAAACAATTGGAAAGTGAATTTTCATTAAATGCAATATATCCTTATTGTAAAACTTTTTCTAAAATGAAAATCCAATGAAACTATGGGTAAAATGGTCTCACAAATATCGATTTATACTAATAATAGAAGAGCTCAGTAATAACATAAATGTTAGAAAAAGTTCTTGAAAAAAAAAGTGTGTGTGTACTTATGTACGCACGTAAGAAGTTATACTTCTTTGGCGTAACAAGATAAAAATCATTTTGAAAATCTAGAGCAGGACAAGCTGAGACAAGGACGAAACGCCGTCACGAGCAGAGTTGAACGATACGAACTTTAACTATATCAAACAGCCAAACCCGAGATAATCACGATTTAAATAAATTTAAACACCCCCGCACAGGAACAATAACATGGGGGGGGGGAGTTCTGCAGATTGTATCTGGAGATGAGGCGAACTAAATGTGACATCTAAGACCTCATATTAAATGTCTCGGTGGGATGAATCGTTCCCGACAAAAATAAGACGTCTGCCTGAAGAACCCCCGAGTTATGGTCATTTTAAAATAATTAAAAAATTTTAAACAATTAAATAAAATGTGGGAGCATGGCCCCCAGCACATCGAAAATCAGCCTGGTTATGGGGAAACACAAGAAAAATCCATTCGAATCGGTCCGGACTCTGTTGTTGCAAATGGGGTGGCGCTAGCTCGGTAAAGGAAAACAAAACTAACTCCCCCGGGGGGAAGCAACTGTAACGTGAATGGTCACGTACATCCGAACGATACACATAGAGTAGTAAGTGATCTCAAAAGTTCATCCTTCTATCTCTGTAATATAGTGACGTCATCAAAAGATCGAACCCCTTTGGAATAACATAGGGATCCTAATTTTAGTGACAAGGCCCCCTAGGCCCACTATCTATACACGAATTATAACAGATGAAAGAGCTCAACGAGGAGAACCTATGGTTCGAGTTTCATTAACAAAGCTCAAAAATCTTCGGAGCTATGCGGGATTTAAAAAAAATTTAAAACTTTAAATTAATTTAAAAATAGTAAATATGGGTGAAGGAATGGGGCTATTGCCTTGAAAATATATATCTGGGATGCTCATAGGGAGAACAACTGAACCCAGCCCTTGCGGTCGACCAAGGTAGCATATGATTCGAGTTATTACTGGGTAAGATCTGTAGAGGGGAAGAGCACCGGATGGGGTCAATTTCACGTAAAGCTTGCGCTAATACGAAAATATGGCGGACCTCCAAATATCAAGTCCCAAGCTCAATCCCTTAGGGGAGGAGGAGTTTTTCCAGTCCTCATAAGATTAACATGGGAGCATGATATTTTAGTGCTTAAGCCCTCCCCATGCCAACACAATGGGAATGAAGTAGATGACTGGATGGGTCTCGACGATTGGAACAGTTGGTTCAAATCTCAAGCCTGAGACTCAAACGGGAGCCAAGATATTGTGAATTTAAACAAGTATAACACGTTTAAAACATTAAAAACTGTAGAAGAAATAGCCCTACATGAACATGAAATTATAATAACTGGAAGAGAAGATAGAGAGGGATCGAATGAGCCTGGTCCGAATGGAATGCGAGGTTTGGGTGCCGATATATTGGCCAAAAAGTTGTACATGGGGGAGGAATGCACCGGGGGGGCTGCATCCCAACAGATATGGTTTATAACAATAGTTATTACGATCCCCCAAATATCAGTCCTATAGCACCAAAAAAGTGGCATGTTAAAAAATTTCCTTCCCCATAGAAATAACATGGAGGACTGATATTTTAGTGAGCACACACACAAGCCTTCCCCTATCCCAACCACATAGATATCAAATACATGTGGGGGGGGGGCATGCCAATTCGATCGACATTCATATAGCCAAGATTCCTGAGTAACTTCCAAAGTTATTAGACAACGGTGTACACGCGCATCGCAAAAATTTATTCTCATAATTTTCACTATACCTCCAAAAGAAGTATAACTTCAAAAAGTTTTCAAAAAAATATGGTTTCTAAAATTTATTAGAAAGAAAAATAGTGTAGTTTTAAATTCATGCTAAATATTTTTTTCTATTTTTAAATTTGCGAAGAAAGTAATTATAAGCTCAAGGAAAAAAGATTAAAATTAGTCCTCAGAAAAGAAGAAACCACAGTTATATTCTTCAAAGAAATTGAAAATATGAACAAATAAATTGTATAAGATATTAAGCAGTTCAAAAATAAACAATTTCTCCAATTTCAGATCAACTTTTTATTTTATACGTTATCCAAAAATATTTCCGATGAGTGTATACCTGAAAAATGCTATTCTGAGGCCTAACTTTGTACTTATGCATTCACATTATGCCAGGGATTTGTGACGAATCATTTCTTCAATTTTTGTATCCCATTTCATTTTTAACCTCTATAATCAGTCTTGGGGCTTATCTCTTGAATTTTAATTTCCTAATGTTCGGTTGAAATTTTCTAAAGACCACCAATGGTATAAAGTTATTACGTAAGTAGATACATATATCCCTATTTTAATGTATTTATAACAAACTACCTGCCTGTACAGCTCTGTTAAAGAAGTGTTATGATTTGAACTCTTAGTTAACAATTTCAATGAAATATTTTGAGATAAACTTTTTATAATGAATAAAATAAAAGTAATTTATGAGATTTTTTAAGGAGGTCGAAGAGTTTGTCAAGAAAACTGAATTCGAGTCAAAATGCAATAAACAGATTCTTAGAACAAAGCTAGCAAAGCCATTATAACAAGAAGTTGGAAATAAAAAGTTTTGAGTTATTGCCAATAGGACACAATATCCCATAGGATCTGCTCCTATCAATGGTTAGAAGTTTACTATACTGATTGCACTACAATAGTGTTCCGCAACGATCACCTAAAATGCATTTAAACACAAAAATCACATTAATACGGAAAATTTAAAAACTTACCCAATTTTTTTTAAATTCTTGAATCGGCCATCTCCAAAGCATGCTGGGAAATGTTCATCTTAATTTAGTCCCCTTTTTATTGTTCTGGATTTTATACTTTTATTTGAAGAATTTTGTCAAGTTCATTCAGCTCTCTATTTCTGATATATATATTTTTTAAATTAATGTTCAAATGATTTCGAAATTATAGAGTAAAAGCACCCATAGTACCTTTTTAGCGCATTTTGAACAATAAATATTGCTTCATTACCCGAAGTAATATTCTGGATCCGACTATCATAATCTTCAGTTTTTCTTTCCAGACATGCCTCCACACGTAATTTCAGAATATTAAGGCGCAGAATATGGAATTCATTTCTCATATCTCTCACTATTACTGAAAAAGAATATTCGTTCAAGAGTAGTTCACTTGTAGTTGTTCTCTATTATATTTGCATCCACAGAGGGGATTCAAAATGCCGCAGAGCATTTAGAATTGGAAAATTATGCCAGTACAGAAGATTGTCTCAATAACTTGATATAGTTCAACTGTTTATGAGTTTGTTATGCCTTTTAACAAATCAAAGTTTAAAGAATGGTAGACCAGTTAGATGTTAGGCAATGAATATCTGTTATAAGTATACACACAATCTGAATGACTCAACAGCATCAAAATATTTATTAATGTTCACATAAAAGTGTTTTTCTATTTTAAAACAACAACTTCAATTAGAATAATTCGAAATTAGGAGGCATATTTTGCTTTAAAGTACAGCTTTCACCGGAAGCTTCTTAATATTTTCTTTCCAGAATTTCAGATTTAGTATTCAAAAATTGGTTCCAACTTGATATCCGGGGACATGTCGCCAAGTTGTTGTTTATGTTCGCCAAGATGGGTGATAACATGACAATATCGTTACCTTGATATTTTTATCGTCTGGTGATGTGGTTGCCATGGGGATAACTTATATCAGAAATAACTTTTATTGTTTTTTTCCGCTCTAGCCTTATTAATTTGAGAAGATTTTAATTCAATTTCTAGAAAAAAATTAACCATTTTCAGTGCAATTGTTCTATTATTTCCGTCTTCTGTTTTGTTTTGTGCCACTTTCGGATATGCATATTTCTAATGTGATTTAGTACTACGACATTTTTTTTTTAAATGAATGAGTGTTGTGTACTTTTAATTATCGTTATATCAATCATTTATTTTCTCTTTATTTTACGTTTTAAAAATGCTTTTTTTTAATGTTCCTTGTTCGATGAAATTCGTTGAAAGAACTTGCAGTTTTTAGAATATTGCTAGCTTTCAGTACTTTGTAATTGATATTCATTATAAGTTTGTTATATATTATGTAATTATTTTATTAATAATGTATTAAAAAGGCAATTATTACTATATGTAATAATATAATATTCGTTATTTATAATTATTATTATTATATTTATTTATAATTATTATTATTATATTTATTTATACTTATTATTATTTTATTTATTTATAATTATAAATTTTATTTATTTATACTTATTATTTTATTCATTTATAATTATTATGTTACTTATTTACAATTATTATGTAATAAGTGTTCTTTTTTATAATTACTATTAAATTATACTATGATTATTACAAATAATAATTATTATTAAATCATACTATATGAATATTATATATAATTACTATTAAATTATATTATAAGATTATTATTATATACTGCCTAATATTATTAGTACATTTACTTTTTATTATATTATATTGTTATTCAATATTTATTCATTGATCTTGTGGTTATTCTCAATCCCTTCCTATGTTCTTCTTCTGAATCATATTTCGATGTATTTCAAAACATTTTTTTAAAATTAGCTTCCTAATGATTTGATACCGGAAGCTATGCATTTTACATTATTTTCCATTCCGATTTATATACGGACGCCGCCATGTTGGATTCTATTCCAGCGACAGCAACCACTGCTTTGGCGCGTTCGCCGGGGCTGCGGTAGCCCAGTGGTCAAGGTATCGGTTATGGCAGGCTTGCCATGAGTTCGAACCCAGTACCACTAAAGACCCGCCGTGTAGGGCAGCGTTGCACGTTAATTCAGTCGAGAGCTGAAACTTCCTCCCGTTGGTGTAGTGTGGTAGTTAGGAGGTGCCAGCTCAGGTGTCGTCCACGTCACTTGACCATGGTTCGGAATTACGGGCTTCGTCGCCAAAAGCCCACGTGTAGCTGAACAGTGCGACGTTAATATTCACTCACTCACTCACCTGGCTCATTGGCGCGATTTTTATCGCGCCAAGCGGGATATCAAAATAGTCCCCCAAAATTTTCTGTTCCACAAGCAGTAAAAGGAAGACAACTTTGCATTAAAAAATGTTTTCATTCACTAGTTAAATTATACAAGAACATCTCTGAAACAAAGGTATAATACTCAAAACGTTTACCGTCTTCTGTGGCAGCCGAATGTTAAAGTCTTATTTGGCGGTAGTTAAACTGACAGTTACGAATAAAGTGTTACAGCAATTAAAATTTGAGAGAGTTGATTGAGTGCTACTCATTAAGGAACACAAGGGCTATTCGTCACAGAGTTCGTAATTTTCAGCCGGGATCAAATAACAAGTATATCATCTGAGCTGGTTCCTTACTTCTAACCACCACCAACCCAAAGTAGTGCTCAACGTCATTAAGATGTGGTGTTGAAACTTGATGTGCCACTAAGGAGAGGTGCTGTTGTAAGTTTAATCTGTCGAGACCCAAAGTCCTCTCATTGACGTGGCGGTGAGTTTCGAGGGAAAAGTACCATCTCGGGTGTCATCCTCGTCAACTGACCATGGCTCGAAATAAAAAGGTCCATCAGCAATAGTCCACGTGTTGCTTCACAGTGAGGCATAATTTTAATTTTAATTTAATTTAAATTAAAATGAACCAACACAAGGATTGTTTGTGATAAATATCGCGAAACATATTTGTACCACACCAAGTGACGACGCCTACACCTTGCAATCCAGAATCCATGTCTCGAAAACGCCAACCATGAAATCGGGTTTAGGAACACTCGACTACGATGCCAAAATCTGAAAAACAGAGTGAATATTAACGCCGCACTATTCATATAGATGGCATTTGGCGACATACCTCGTCATTTTAAGCCATGGTCAAAAACTTCGATACGACACCAATAGGAACACGTTTGCGTCTTGACCGATTTGACGTACATCGCTCACTTATATGGTGGGTGTTTAGCAGTACTAGGCTTGAACTCATGACCCATCGGCCACGCGTCCGTGACCTTGATCACTAGGCTACCATGACCACAATGAAAAACAGAAAATAAACTGTGAAGCAAAGGATTTTTGACTAATGAGTTGCCGGTTCAGGTCGTGAACTAATTTCTGTCGAATCATTTTTCGAGTTCCTAGTACTACTGAAGACCTGTGATGTAGAAGGTCTGATGCTTGTTGAATATCTATAGGTTTATTGTCCTCACATTAGTGGTGTGGAAATTTGGATAGTGGAGTGGCTGATCTGGTATCTAGCTTGTCATCTGATTGTGATTTAAATTTCAAAACAATATTTAGTGGCTGCGGTTAGTGACCTCCGTGTTGGACAGAACTAGATAAATAAGTTTACTGCCGCAATCAAACAAGGTTAAAATTTTTCTTAGTGAATCTATCTCATCCAACTCAACCGTAAGTGCAGATGAGTTAATGAACGTTAAGTCAATGTGTTATCATTGTGTAAAAGTTTGAAGTGTGTTGGTGGCACAGCTCTCTCTGGTGTCATTCTCATCACTTGACTGTGGTTTCAATTTATTGCAGCTTCAAAGTGTTATGTTGATGAAACAATCAATCAACTCATTAAAATCAGTGAAATGGTATAATAATCTGTTGCTCCATGTCTCATTAGTCTCCGCGGTAGTCGAGCGTTTAAGGTCACGAAATCTTGGTCACCATTGTCGTGTTGAGGGTTTGAAACCTCTTAAGACTCGCCGTGTTGAGAAGCTGATGCTCTTTAAATCTGTCAAGGATCCTTTCATTAGTGTGGTGGGGATGTTTGGAGTGCCAGAAGTTAACAAGTAAATCGTTCATACATTTTGTTAAAATTATTTCCATTAATTATTAACAATTTTGTTTTTAGTGGCAGAATATCAGACGATCTTTCGAAATTTAATCAGATTTTTTATCAAATAAGTTGTTTATTAATTCTCTCTCGGAATGAAACAACAATTTTTACATCACTTAAATATTTATATTTCAACGTACTAAAAAATAAGCATTTCTTCGTTATATATATTTGTATATGTATGATTTTATGAATACAAAGACGAAATGTTTTTAAAAAATCATTTATTTTCTTTATAAAAATGCTGAAACATGATCATTAATAAAAATTGCACACATATAGTATATTTATGTGTGCGAAATCTATTTTTAAAAATATATAAAAATTTCTAACAAAAGTCTCAAATACACGTATTTTCTAAATTAATAAATAATAATTTCATTATGATGCACGGTTTTCAAAATCATTTTTAATTATGAAACATTAAGGAACCTCCAATCAATGAAGTTGTGTCTTCTTTAAGTACGAGAGTTGCTTCAGTGCCACTAGGGATTCTTAACATCCTTTGATTTAGAGAGGTTGGTACATGGTTTCATCCCAAAAACATCAAGGAAAGAGCGTTACGGTGGTCTTGGAGTTGTCGCCTGGAGAGGTATTATGTTGAACGGTTCGACTGAGAGCTCCACATTTTCGACAGAGGTTCTGTAACTGGAAATCGCTATTCTAAGGAGGCGAACCTTAACCACGTGTTTCAGGGTTCTATTTGACCAGACCATTTCTATGGATGGCAATGCACGGCCACATCAACTGCTGATATTCAGTAACTGCTGAAAAGTGAAGATATTACTCAAATGGATTGGACAGCGTTCTCCCTTGATTTAAATCTCATAGAACGTGTGTGGGAAGCTTCGGGGAGATTCCTTGCGGCACTATTACATCCTCTTCGGAACATCCAACAACTGAAAGAGATCCACTCCTACCTCAAGTACTCTTGGAGAATCTGGCGCTGAGTATGGAGAGACGTGCAGAGCATTCATCGAAGTAAGGAGAAAGCATAGCATATTTGTGATAACTGTGTTCATTTAAAAATGGCTGGTGGGAATACAATTGTGTACAAAACATATCAGCGAGCCGTAAGAAAGTTTTTAACAATGGAAGGAAGAAAGTAAGCCAATGGATATTCATCACAGGATGCTGGGTTAGTGGGCATTTTTTGAGAATTATTTTTCGTCACGCAGGGACCCCAATTACTGGAGTTTAAGGAGCCAGACGTATCCATCAATGCTCAACGGTACGCCTAAGCATTTGATGGGCTGCATAAGGCTATCAAAAACAAACGCCCAGGTATGTTGTCATCAGATGTCATCATTCTGCACGACAAAGCAATTCCGCATGTCGCCAAGATGTGTGTCAAAGCACTGGTCAAAAGGGGGAAGTTCTGCAACACCCAGCTTACATTTCAAATATGTCACCTTGCGACTATCACATTTTTCCTCCACTGAAGAAAAGTCTACCATTTTTTGTCCAACGATGACGTAAAGGTAGAAATTTTGACCTGGTTGCATGATCAACCGACATCGTTCTCTGCGGGTGGCATTTGTAACCTTCCTAAGCAATGGGATGCCTGCCTGAACCTCATGGGAGATTTCTTTTAACAAATTTTGTATGCATTTCACTTATAAAATATAGTTGTTTTCTCTCTATGTATCTGTCGCATTACTCTCCCTATGCATCTCATGGATACACAACTCGAATCATTTTCACTTAACCCGCGGTCACTCGCGCCTGTTTTGCTACCGTCGTCACTAGCGGGGTGTAGAGAACACCCCAAACTTTTAACACGTGTATTTAATTATGAAAATAAAATTGTCATTATGATACATATTTATAAAGTACAAGATGTTTTTTGTGCTTTACAAATAAAATTGTTAAATTTATTGCACACAAATGAGACTAACACCTTAATTTAAACTAAACATACAAAATTTTCATTTTAAAACACATAATTTTATATTTTTTCATAAACTAGTATAAAAAAAACGTATATACCAGTAATAAATATACTTTACAATTAATGAGATACTGATAGTAGAAAGTATATATATATAGAAAAATAATATTTTAATCATTTTTCAAACATTCAGAGCAGACTGTATACAAATGCTCTACTTCTCGCGGGAGTTCTCAGCCCCGCAGATAAATTTTTGAAGGTCATTACATTCCAATCGTTCGAGAAAGAGGGGTTGTATCAAGCCTGAAGTTTCAATGACCTAAAATGTGCAGCTACAGAAAAAATCGGGGTTCTGTGCATTCTTTTTAAAATTCTGGGAGAATTTTCTTGTTGCTGGGGTGTACAGAACACCCCGCGCGCGAGTGATCGTGGGTTAAATACCCTTCTTAGATTGGGGTGATGTTTTGGGGAGTTCGTTAGTATTCTTTCTACTCGTGATCTTACTGGCTACGCTGTGACTGTAGTACCCGAGTGGTCATGGTCACAGATTCCCCACCAGAGAATATTGAATTCGAGTACTTGTGTGTGTGGCACTAAAGACCTGCCATGTAGAGGGCCTGAAGCACATTTAACCTGTCCTGGTTCAAAGTCCTTACGTTGGTATGGTGTGAAAATTAGGAGAATGGGGTGTCAGGTTGAGTAAGGTTTTATTGGTCGAGGTTCAGAGAGACAAGATCCATCGCCAAAAGTCCTCAGGTTACTTTAGGGAGCGATATTAATCAAATATGAAATCGAGAATGCAATGGTGCTTAACAAATTATTACTGGTGATGCAATACTGGTTTGATCTTTTTCATATGGTGCTGAAAGTTAGCTTTAGATATAGTTTTAAGGCAAGGCTCGTATAATTAACTAAAGTAGTAACTTTAATTATAACAGACAAATAGTAATTCCTATGAACTGAATCTTTATTTTTACAAGAAAAATACAGCCATGCTATGCACTACTCTATCGCGAAGCTTACTCTGAGGATTTGGTACCACTAATCCGTTGTGCAGACATGTTTGGAAATCAGTTTTTAAATTCATTCTATAAGATTTAGAGCTGTCATCTGAAAACCAAACCAATTCTTCACCTCGTAACATACCAATATATTCTTGAGCAGACAGAGTTTATAGCGCACATACACCCAGACTATTTCATATTTCACAATGTCCAAGATAAAAAGGATTTATATGTCGGGGAAAAGGCCCTTTGAAAAGTTTGAATCGTGGAATAGTCTATAAAAGTTTCAGAACTCGAAGAAATATGTTCTACAATGATAAAAAACTGCATTAAAAAGGAAAATAATAAACACTCGAACCCTTAGAGGATTTAATAAATGCTAAAAAAATACTTCAAACTTCAGAAAATGGAATTAATTAGAAGTTCAAGAGATAAAAGCCTTACTATCCTCAGTACCAAGTTGAAAATAAAAGCTAGTTTTTTCTTGTAAAAATAGCTATTTAAATTGTTGTTTAAAATATTATTAAGTAAAAAGTCATTTTACTTTTTAGAATTATAGGAGCTAGGTGACATACAACAGATGCGATACATAATGGTTTGGACATGTCAAAATCAGAATTTCTAAACTTAATTAACCTTGTCGTGATGGCGTACTGATCAAAGGAAAACATTGTAGAGACAGGTTGTGTCACATGCCCATTCCCCACAAATACCACCGGCAGCTGGATAATGAATCGCGTTTCGTACTGGTTCTTTATAGGTTTGTCCATCCCCATGGAAAAGTGCATTGAACAACCTGCCTTCCGATAAAGGAGTTTGAGACTGGTACATATATGATACACCCGTCGCGAAAAGGTTAAGAGATAGTGTGTTGTAGGTCGTTCTACTTTATTCTAGAGTACCTCCCTTAATATAAGTAGCTATATGTTTATATATAACTAGCCGCGTTATTATGTATTTCATGATGTTGTATGAATACATAGTGTTTATAAATTATTCATATCTAAGTCCCAGCATTAGGCTTTAGAATGCATTGAAAAACACATTCTCATTGACCTCACCTATTTATTTAAAAAGAAGAGGATGGAAATTTCTAAGACGGAACTGTAGTTCAGTGGCTGAGTGGTAGCGTATCGCGCTTCCACACCGCAGATACAGGATTCAAACCCCGAGCTGGGCAAGGTCGACTCAGACTTTCATTCCTTCAAAGGGTCGATAAATGACTACTAACCTTTCGTGAGAACTAAACATTGAGGATTTGACTTCAGATGAACTTCCTGACTGGAACATCTCATGCACCAGAGGGCTGAAAGTCATGAAAAAGGGCCACGGAAGGTATTGGCCCTTTAAGAGACCTCCCATCCAGTATAGTGGTTTCATCGCTGACTGCTGTGCCGTGGGGCCTGGGTTCGAGTCCCAGAGAAGTCAAGGATGTTTGTAAATGAAGAGTGTCTTCGCGGCAAAGGGGTACTCTAAATAGCCGTTGAGTTGCAAGTCCTCTCGTAAAGTTGGTGGAAAGAGAAGAGAGGTGGGAGGTTTCTAACTACCCCCTGGATGTTCTCCCTCAAAATTGAGGTGCAATCGAACGAAATCGTGCTGTCAACGGCATGATGATCAAAGCTGCAGCTAACGATAGGCGTACAATCAAGTTCTTTGCCATAATAAATTTCGTGGGTCTTGATCTGGCACTGCCTATCAGGTGGCATTAGCAATTAAAACAAAATAACTCTTGTACGCCCACTTGAACCCATCTCTTCAAATTTGATATCCTCAGAACCCATTTTTAGTAGATTTCTAGTGAACAAAATAAATATGCTTTCCAAATTTGAAGTGAGTTGATTTAACAATGCTAAAATGGGAATTTTATCTCGCAGTTCCTTAATCTCACTCAAACTTTTTGGGATTATCTTTCTGTAAAATCCGTTCCAGCGGATCAATACTCAAAAACATGCTTACCATATTTTAAGTCTGTATGTCTAATAGTTCCGGAGATCTCGTGATGAGTGAGTGAGTTTCCTTTCTTCTTTTTTTTTTGTTACAAAAACTATGCTTGAAAAATAAACACAAGCAATATGTCATATTTTAATATTTCAAATTTCCTTTGAGGACTTAAGATTAGATCTCGATATTGTGAAACATTAAAACTACTTTTTGTACTCTGTATAACGTGTAATGATGAAGGCCAAACACATGAAATTTTTACATCAGCTTCGACAAAATATTTCCTCTACTTCATGAGGAATACATGTTATACTTCTATACTTTGGGAAGAGCTTCTTATCGCATAGTTCTAGAAGGAAAATTTTAGCAGGCATCTTGCCTAACAAGGGGAGGGCACGACTAAGGAAATTCATTTAGGGACGAGACTCCGTGTAATAGTAGTACTCCTTTAGGGTGATCAACCCTCAATGTAATAGCGCAAAATGCTCAGTCAATTCGAAGAAAATAGCCTTCGAAATTCATGCTTAACTTACATACAATTAAATTTCATTTACCTCCAGTGATGCAATGGCATGGTTGGTTTCTTGTTTAACACGCAACCGGTCAAGGTTCGATTAGCGCAAAAACTTTTTTTGTTTTATTTTCTTAATTCATTTAATTATTTTTACAATTAAATATAAACTTATTTAAAAAAGACTTATTAATTATTTTATATGTCTATAAAACAATTAAATTAATAATATATAATTTAAGATATATATATTTTATTATATTAATTATACAATAATATTTTATAAATAATTATTATAAAATATTTTACACATTATTAAAAAAAAATTTATAATATTTTATTTATATATTATTGTATTTCATATTATAAAATTATTTGTAACATATTTTTAAGTAAAATATCATTTAATATTTTTATAATATATTTTTATAATAAATGTTATTTATTCGTAATTGTATTTACAAAGTATAATATAAATATTTATATAATTACAGTGATTATTTTACTTTTTAAAATACAAAATAATTATCTAAAATAACATTTAATATTTAATAAACCTTTTTTAACTAAATTTATTTAATTGTAAAAATAATTAAATGAATTTAAAAAATAAAATAAAAAAACAGCTCTCGTGATTCGAACCTTTGCAGGTCACGTAGTAATCAGGTACTCTACCAACCATGTCATTGCATCGCTGGAAGTAATTTAAATTTAATTGTATAAAAGCTAAGAGCATGAATTTCGAAGGCTACTTTTTCCGAATTGACTGGCTATTCGGCGCTATTACATTGGGGGTTGAACACCCTAAAGGAGTACTACTATTACACAAAGTCTCGGAACCAAATGAATTTAATTAGTCGTACCCTCTCCTTTTGAGAGGAAAGCGATCATGTACTTTGATATTTAGATCAAGGCACCGCAAGAGCTGTTTTTCTGCTGATTATGCTCAGACAACCTAGTCAAAAGGACGTTAATATTAAGAAAATGTTTGCAACATTTGCAAATGTTATTTTTTTCCTAATTAGAGGTATCTGGTTTTTAAAAAATATGTATACAAGATTCCAACAGAAAATAAATTTTGCAATTTAAAAAAAATTCCAAATTGTTTTTTCAGAGAAAAAAAATATTTTATTAAAATACTCTTTTTTGTTTGAATTTATCTTTTACTCCTAGAAAGCAAAGTGTTCCAATTTAATTAATTTAGAATGCAAAAACTTTGTAAGCAGAAAAACTGTACTTATATAAAAGATTTCAAAACTTTAAACGGGAGTATGATAGATGAGCACTCCTCCCATTTTTAGTTAGTCTTTACTGTGATCCCAAGGACATTAGAATCTCCTTCCCCTTCCAGAAAAGGATAGATCATTTCTAACTGATTCAAATTATTAAAAAGATCAGAAAATTGAATACATCCAACATGAGTGTACTTTTCTTATCAAAATCGGATAAAAAGTAATTACAGAATCGGAAAGATCACTTATATTTCACCCCGATACTGTATAATTCTTTATACAAAATAACGAACTTTTGTATTTTTTACGATTTTTTTCTAAAATGAGCCAATATCGATGTGTTTTTATAAAAAGAGTTTTTCAATCGTTCTGTACTTACTATCAGAATATACCAAAATTCTGTACTAAAAATTGTTCATACTTTGTTCTTTTCGAATCAGTAATTTAAAATATGTCACACGAAACATTTTCTTTTTCAAAAATTTCTTTTAACTAAACATTAAATAACTTCATTATTTTTAAGCATAAACACATGAAACTTTTTTTCCGAGTGTTAAACGTTGTTATCCAAGTTTTTTCCAAGATTGAAAAAAGTGTTTAAAACTTACGGATTTTAAAAGAAATTTTGTGATTTTCGACTAATACCTTTTTTACAAGAAATCATGGTGAAAATGTCGAATAGGCCACGGGTCCACCAAATTTTCAAAAATCGCCAATTTAGCGTGTTTTTACGTGTTCTGTTTTGGAGTAGCAATCCGTGTTTTGTTAAAACATTGAAAACATTGCTTAAAAATAATGGATTTAAAAAAGTTTTTGAGTCCTACGTCTTATACCCTTTTTACACAAGATCATTTATGTAATTTTTTCTTACATTTTTTTGTTTAAAAATTACCGTTATTTGTTATCTATGCCGGAAATTTGGAAAATATATATTAAAAACAAAAAGCCCTAAAAAAAAATTGGCGTCGAAAACCTGTTTTCGAGCCACGCGACACTTCATGCCTTAGCTCTTTTAACAAAGAAGTTGACTATGACAACTGAAAATCACCCAATTTGGCGGTATGTATTTAATACTGTTTTGGTGCGTTGAATAGAAAAGTAACGAATAGAAGATATATGTTCCATGAGATGCACTTTACTTAACGGTCAGCCCATTGTCGTCACAGTTTATATTTCTGTCAATCAGAATGTTACTAGCATTATAGATTTATCCCAGAGACATTATTATCATATACAGAAGGTGGTTTTAAACTACTTGGGAAACAGTATCATGTTATTTCACTCATACTTGGTGGCGATTTCAATATTGGTTTCGATAAAGAAAGACACAGAGATTGAGATTATAGTACAAGTTTTAAATTAAGAGCTTAATTTGGATTTCGTTTCTGGTGAAGTACTTTGAACGACTATGTATGGTACAACCAATGATATGCGATGTGCTCACGATTCGTAAATCACGTATCTACCGACGCTCACGTATCATACTTTAGTTACTACATTGCTTAAAAATATGTGTCTTAAAAATATGTAATAATCTTGTCACAGTGATTAATAATGGTGAGAGAATGTAATTAATATTCACAGTGATATTAATAATGAAATAAATCAAGCTTCTTAACAATGTACTCGTATACTATGAGTAACATATATTTATGTAACATAATTGATGAGTATTACTTGATATATATATTATTTTAACTAATCAATATGAAAAATGTGAAAAGAGTAAAGAAAATACACGCAGTACTATATGAGATGAGTTTACTTATCCTGTTTGCCTAGATCAGTAGTCTTCAAACATTTCAACTCACGAAACCCCTAGAACTTGAAGGTGTTTTCGTGGAACACACATTCCATATACATACTTAGCAGAATATATCTCAAAATAATATTTAAAGTAGATCAATATGCTACAGATACTTTACGTAAAGACAATAAAAAAAAAGTATTACATTTATTATATTAAAAAATTCTAATCTAATTTTTTAATGTAATTTACTTAATAATATTAATTTGTAATCCAAGTGTCACCTACCCATGCGTTATATTTAGTAACCGTGATATGTGCTTGCTTTTTTTCACACAAATTGTTGATCAATTGCATTACATATTCCGAGTTTAATTTGTTTTTATACGTTGTTTTTATAGCCAGTCACATTAAAATATTTATACCTGTGTGAGAAATACTGGGCATTTTGCATGAATTTTCAACCAAAAAGTCAAGAGAGCTGTTCTTATTTAAATTTAGATTTTAACATCGAATCTGTCGATATGTTTTTTGCTGTGTTGTTTCTTCTCCTTCATTATATATATAAGTGTTTTTGTCCACAAATGCAACAAGGTACATTTTCCATTAGAAAACTATTTAGTTTTGAAAGACATTGCGCTAGTTAACGAGTATATAACAAAAACCGACTATTCACAATCTTGTAGGAAATTATATATATATATATATATATATATATATATATATATATATATATATAAGAGAGTTAAAACGCGCGGGTGTTTAAATACTCCTTTATATTATATTAAAATAAAATTATTATATACAAATAAAATTTTTCATTTTAATTAGTAGTATGAGCTTTAGATACTTGTGTACTTATAGAAACTTCATAGGGAACGTGAATCCATTTTGAATACATATTCATAAATTTCTTTTCGATTTCTTATTGTGACTCGTGGAACCCAGGGATTCCATGAAACACAGTTTGAAGACCACTGGTCTAGACAACCGTACTCGAGGAGTAAGCTCCAGTCATGCGTCAGAGCCGACACACACAGTTTTTTTTTTTTTGGAACATTTCAACTTCGAGAAAAGACAACTCTAACCTATAGAAATGCTTTTTCTACAATATCATTAATAAAACTTACTGTTACCAATAAATAAATGAAATAGTAAAAAAATCAGGAGCATCTCCTGTTGCCAATCTCAATGGACTTTCGAAGACGAAAAGAAAAATTACTCTTCGTCAAAAATTCATAACTTGAAAGTTCAAAACCTGGACTCCTCTCTACAATAGCATTTGTTGCTGGAAGAAAAAGCGCGCAAGTGCTGACGTCACAGCGCACAAGGGAGGGCGGAAGGAGTGTTTGTGGGGTGCAGCAAAGAGGGGGGAGGGCTGCTCTCGAAGATCCGAACTCTCTCACTACTGCTTCGACCTTCCTAATAGCAGCACGCTCTTCGGACGAAACTCTAGCGACGAACTCGAAAATTCCCAAAAGAACTCTTTACTCGAACAACAGGTGGTTTCTTTTTTTTTTTACCTTCAAAGAATTATTTTTTTTCCTGCTCCTGATTTTCTCACCGGAGAATATTTTTCTCCCGTTTTTTTTTATTTCTTTCTTTCTCTTATCGTTTGACTTTTATCCTGGAATTCTGAACTAAAAGTGGAAAGAGAAGAAAAAGAAGGAAAAAGAATTTTCGGTAAGTGGACCGTGCTTTTCTGATGTGCCTTTCATTATAAGTGTGAAGAGATTGGTTTTTTATATATAGAAATAAAGTTCAAGATTTTTTTTATGTTATTTTATTGATGAGCACAGAGAAAAATGCACGTAATTTGATTTCTACGCTCGATGGAGTTTAAAACTATCTTTTTGATTCAATGTAGTCTAAATTTGGCTTTCATCAAAAAGAAAAAAAATCACTTTAAGGTTTAAAAAGGTTTTTTTTAAAGAAAATATATATATACACTTGAAATGTTTAATTTATAGTGTTAGAAATTTCAGCATATTAAAAAAAGGAGTAAAATAAGCGGGTTTTTTTTCTTGTTAGATAAATTTTGTGTTATTAATAGAAGTCTAACTTTTCAAAAGTTCTTCCCAAATTGCATTTTGTGACGCTTCAATACATTCAACAATGTGACAAAAACTTGACTTGCATTAAAAAACACTTTCATCGAATTAAGCCGACGAATACGCACGAATCGCATTAGTTTTTTAATCCTTTCATATTATTACAAAAATAACTTTTACTTTTTTTATAAAGTTTTTAAAGTAGTTAAAAAAGATACGTATTTTATGATATTTAATTTTGTTACAAATGAAACTATATCTTAGTATTTTTAAGTTATATATATATATACTCTTAATTTGATTACATATAAAAAGAACTTGCATGAGATGTGTGATGCAGATGATATTTTAAAATTGTTTTTGAAATTTGTGAAAAAAGCAAACTTTAATTTTAGACGGAATAATTTAAAATTACAAACTGTGGGATAAAAAAATAATATTTTATAGATGCATTATTTATGTAACATTACGTTTTTATTAGAAATCAAAAATCATATCGAAAACTATCGAAATTTTAGTAAAACATAATTTCAAATCGAATTAAATTCCACTCTTTTCAAATAACTGGATAATAAAAATTCATGTTGTTTAAAAACTCGCATTTTATTTACTTAGATACCTGCAAATGTTAACTGAGAAAAAACTTTAAAATTGACCTTTTTAGACAAATGAATGTTAAATATTTTAATTTAATGATTTTCATAATTTTTTGGTTGCCTCCTATGTGGATGTATGATGTAAAACGGATTTTGTGCTCAAAATCTTATAAAAAGCTAACCATTTAATTTCTTAGGGGGAAAACTATACACAGTAATGAAAAATTTAATGTCCATAAAATTGTATATCGGTTGGATTTATCAAAATCTGTTAAAAAAAATATTTTAAATAATTACAATTTTTGCTCTTTAATTACAATACAGTGAAATATATTATTTTGGATGTCAGCTATCACGGTGATAAAGATTTTACCGTATTTAACAATATATTAATTGTTTTGTCTTTAATTAGTTATAGATTGTGTTATTCATTATAGTGATAAATAAAATGTTAATTTATTTGATAAAATAATTTATTTTTACGGATAAAAAAAAAAATCTTTTTTACCTGGTAGTGAAGTAACTACATTTTTGGTCATTCAAGTAATATTTATATTTCATTTAAAAAGGAATTCACACACACACAATGAGAAATAAAAATGTATGATAATGAAGAATATAACTTAACTTTTTTTAGATATAAAACCTATATTTTTGATTAAATATTTTGTAATGTTATGTTTGCTAATTCAATATAATTCATTTATTGTAATTTAAATAAAATTTTGTGTTTAAATTACTTGATTATTTTATGAAATAGAGTAAAACATAAAGGCTATAATTCTTAAATTTACAAAGTGCTAAAAAATTCACATTTTAGTGTTATGAAATTGCTTTTATTGAAATTCAGTAAACATTTTAAACATTTTTTTATAAAATTAGACAGTGATAATACAGAACTGTAAATTATATTACTAATTTTCAATAATGTGATTATTGTGAACAAATATAGTAATGATGAATTTTGAAGTAAAAGATCAAGTTTAAAAAAAATACTATTATTTTTCACAAGGTTTATATATGATTCAGCTAAATTTTTGTGTGTTGAGGTTTAAATCCTTTTTTTACAAAAAATATTCTTAATGTATTCATGCATTTATTTCCTTCAGATTCAATTTAATGTTCTCTGAAATACATAAAATTTGTATTTATATAACTTAATAATATTCATATTCATGTGTTTAAATCATTGCCGAATGAATGTATCATATGAATAAATTTGAAATCACAACGAAAATTACATAAACATAACCTTTAAAAATATTCAAATTTCAGTCATTGAGGAAGTTTATGAAAATACAAATATGTCTTTTTTCATGTTTAAAAGACATTTTAAACGTTTTTATTAAATTTGCTTTTTTTTAAATGACATTTATTACAACACGTTTCTTCAACAAAAAAATTTATGCTTCTATAGAAGAATTTTTTTTTTACTATTGGATGGAAAGTTACTTTTTTCCTTACATTATTTTTATTAACTTTTCGTTAGTAGAAGGAAATTAAGATTTTTTTTAAAAATACAACAATGCGCTATTTGCGTTAACAGTGCATATTTATGGTGTGGAACACTTCTTTTTAAAACATTGAAATTTAATTAACCTTATTGTTAAAGTTCCTGGTAGGAATTTACTTATTGTTTAGAGATTTTATTTGTGTGATTTTGAATCATTCAGAATTTGATTATTTGCTTGTAAAATATATATTCAGTATTTTGGACCATTAAAAGAAGTTGAATAAAATTGACTTTTCTTTATATTTTAAATTTAAAATAGAGTAAAATTACATCATTTAACTATGTTGAATTAAGTTTTTGTATATTGAATTTTATAGTCCAAAAATTCTTAATAAATTTTTTTAAAAAATTGTAGATTTTTATACAGTATTATTCTATGTTGAAGCATATTTTAGGAATTTGTATAAGAATAAAGATCTCTTGTGATTACGGAATTTAATTTATGTATATATCTATTTCAGAGGAATTCTTTCTAGTTTTAGATAGACGAAAAAAGTATGAAGCATTTACATGTTTTTTAGTAAAGAACTTTTAAATTACGATACACTACTTGCCCCTTTGCCTAAGCAAAACATAGCCTAAACTATAGCCACTGCATATCTTATGAATCATATTGTCATGCAATATTTAATCTCAAAAAGGATTTAATATGAAAGTAATTTACAGAAAGCTTACTAAAGGTACAAAAATGTTATTATGACATTATCATTAGCACTTAAAATCAATACAAGAAAAATTAAACCTATAGAAATAAATGAAAATGTTTTCATTCACATTTCTTTTCAAGAAACTACTTGCGATATCCTTGAATTAAAGAAAAAGTGAAATTGAATTCAACGCGAAATCATTAGTATTTGACTAAATGCTAATTCAAAAATGAAACATTTCTGTGTTTATGTGGCTAAACTGTAGAAGAAACAATTTAAAAATTTACAATGCGCTAAGTTCCGTTTAGAATTTATAAATGGTATTTAGAACTAAATTGCTAAAACTGAATAAATAGGATATTAATTGTACATTGTGTTAAAATACTGATAATTTTTGTACTGTTATTTATTTATTAATTTTTTGCATAAAAGAATTTAACGTAAAATTAACAGTTAAAATAATGGCTTTAATAAAACAATGGAAGTAATTTCATTTTTCTGAAAAATTAAAAATCCTTTTGTTTAAAATGCCAAAAGATTATAGGGTGTTATGAATACATCTCTATATTGTATATTTTTTCTAATTATGTGCTATGTACTTTATTCACGGAAAAGAGTATTTAAAAGAAAATTGTTAATATCATTTATATTTGATGGAAGAGAATGATGTGACATTCTATCTCTTAAAAAGTACGTAAAAATGTCTATATAATGATTTGCAATAAAATAACTTGTTTTTAAATATACTCGTACTTCTGATAAATATTTCCATTTTTCCCCCCCATTTTTTTAAAAATGCAACTTTACTCTGTGATATGGTCGATCTTTGTCGACCATATCTTTGTGGGTCAGCGTGAATTAGAGGTGTGGGATTCTCAAAAGGAAGAGACATTTCAGAATTCTTAATATGACTTTATTAAGAGTTTAACTTAAATTTCTTATATATTGAACAAACTTATATTAAGTGAGAATAAACGAAAACACACACGTAGTCGTAGCTAAAACAGATCGCGCAATTGGATCACTTATCTAAGTAATTATATTATCCTCCTACTCTCAATCCTAATAATATTACGAATACTGATTTCAAATAATCTGTCCTACCTTAATTTTCCGCAACGGTTCAATCACCTTCAGATAGGCTGTTGGGGTCGCGTGCAATAGTATGCACCTTGTAGTAATGGCTAGATATCCGTGATTCCTTGGTAGGCCGTCAAATTACACTTCTACCTTTTTCTAACAGAACTTTCTCTAAATTGCGATCATGTTTACTAAAACTTCTGTCCTTTTAAAGGCTATCTTATTTGCATCTATACTTACATTTCACTTCTTGGATTTGGGTTGGAAAAGATTTGCCATTAATCTTGGCCGTCAAAGAACCCAAAGGTTATGTTACAGAAAGGACGCGTGAGCCGTCACAACTCTTATTTCCTACGAGTTTTACGAATATATTTGTCACATTGTGCCATTTTAATCACTTTTATGTTACATGCAAATTCCGCCTATTTATGCTTTTAATTCAGCATTATTGTCAAGAGCTATTTAACTTTCTAATGATTTAAGACAGACAAATTTATGAAAAGATGTTTTGATGGAAATGTTAAATTCATTTTCTATACTTTTTCATCAGAATGTAAAAAGCACTGATTTTGATTTAAAATTTATTTTTTTGAAAGATGTCTTTTTACGTTGTCTTATTTGTTAAAAATGTAATTTGCTCTTTTAAGTTTAACAATCACACGTGATTAACTCAATTCTAATTTTTTAATAATAATTTATTCGAAAGTACTTTGCATTTCAGTTAAGAAAAACATTTTATTCCAAACAAATCAAGACTCCTATTTTAGGGGATAAAATAATGATATATTATTTTAAAATTTGATTTTTAATAAATTGTACTTGAAAGTATCGCGAGGGTAATTGGGTGATAGACCTCGTAATTTTGAATAAGGGTCGTTATGAAGACGGCATCTGATCTCTTACTAATTTTCACACCACGCCAGCATTATTTTTAAGAAGGGAATTTGTGTGCAATATATTCGAGGTAATTATTAGAATCACTTGTTCTCTGAATTGAATATATTTTATTCTTTATTAGACCATTATAACGTTGAGTTTGATTTAAAAAAATATACTCACCCTTACTCTTAGAATGAATAATTCTTGAGAAATGCGAATGTTGGTGAAACAACACACTATACAGGGGTAATCAAAGAAACAATGTACACCTTTTGATTAAACAACATGGTATGTGGGGTTTGTGCATGGTATACTTGAAATTAGTTGTAAAAAAAATTCTCTTCGAAAAGATAAACATTTTTTAAGAAAGTATATTGTTACGGAAGTTTCGGATCATGTTAGCTTCTTGCCGAAATGGTATTTTAGTCAGAAAGGTGGTCTGCGAGGGAGTGATTATTAACGTCTCACTGTTCAGCTACCCGAAGGCTTTTAGCGACGGGTCTCGTCCTTTTGAACCATGGTCAAGGGACGAGATCGTTTGCGAGCCAACTGAGAGATTACTTTTTTCGAAATTGTAATTAGAGGTGGCCTTAGTGACCGAGTTAGCGACAACTTTGATGGTCAGATCTCACATAATTTCTCTCTCACTAATTCGAGAATAAAAATAAATATTTCTAGAAAAATTCAAAAAGGTCTAGGACAGGGATGGCGAACCAGTGGCACTCGTGCCATCAATGGCACGAGACACAATATTTTGGGCACGCCAGTGATCAATATGGTTTGCATTTTATTTCAAAATAATATAGTTTGCTATGAAGTATTACGAAGTCGCGGGGCAGTGGGGAGTTCACTCGTTTGTTGTTGTCTTGCCTTAGTTACGTCTTGGACTACAGTTGTTTATGATGCAAAATTTGTATACGCATAGCGTAGTCAATTTCGTTGATACTACTGTATATTAAAGTTTATATTTGTGGTATATTTATGATTTTTAACTGTTATTTTTAACATGGCTAGTTTAGCAAAAGAACAAAAAGTACAAGATAGTAAGTGTAACAGAGAGTTTCAAACTTGGTGAATCAAGAAATATGGCATTATTAGTAAAGGTGCGTGTTTTATGTTCTGGAACAGTGGCATGCAGTACATCGTCTGTAAAACGGCATTTTAAAACAAATCGCAAATCCTCTTGTCAAAAAGTGAACCACAGTAAAAATAATTAATTGCTTAGAAACTATTTGACACAGATGATTTTATAATTCAGCATGCATTCTACTAAAAATAACATCTTACAATCCTGAAATAAGTTATTTGCCATCCAAACATACAATCTGCAACAAGAAAAGTCACACTGATGTTACTTTAATGCGATTTACACGTATAACTAAAACAGTTACAACTATACAGTACCAAAAGTGCTTTTTCGTAGTAAATTAATAAATTTGAGTTGTTCATATTTAGTTTTATTATTTTCCCAATAATCGCAAGTCAAAATTATTTGATGGTACATCTATACCTCATTAAGCACTTCTTTAAAAAAAAATGGCACGTCGATCTATAAAGGTTCGCCACCCCTGGTCTAGGAGGATTATTTCACGACAAAGTCCCAAAAGTCTCGACAAGTTTAAATGTGATGTCGCAGAGTAGCAACCAGCCACGGTTGACAGAGAACATCGCGAGTTATTGACTTAATGCGATACTGTGACTGTATTTGTATTTCTGTATGGATTTTCGTGTATTATTCTAAATTTTGTGCATTGTTCCTTATTAATTAAATATGTTGTAATTATTAAAGAATAAATTACTGAGTGTTTACTGACGTTGCACTATAAAGCAACACGAGGGCGGTTGGCAACGGACCTCGTCATTTTACCTGGTTCTAGGAACGCTTAAATTTAACGTGCATCGGTCTATCTACACGGCGGCTTTTCAATGACGCCGCGGTTCCGACTCGTGATCCACTGTCCACGTGTTCGTGACCATAACCCCAAGGCTACCACGGCCACTTACTCCGAAAGGAACTAGAGATTATTTTAGTCAGATATCACGTTCCTTCATTAAATTGAAAATGTTGTTTATAGACATGTTAGGGTGCAGATGGAAAGATGTAGATGAACGAAAACTGTTTACTGAAACTTAATTATGGTGGTGTGCACCTCGATAACATTTGTTCTAAAAATTTACGATAGCTTTTTTTTCTTTACAAAATTTGGAAGTAATTTCTTTAATATTTTGTAGTTTAGCTGTCAAATGAAATGTAGTGCAAAAAAGCAATCTAACACAATTTTGAAGCATCAGTTTTGCTTCCGACATTTAAACTAATTAAGTGACTTTTGGGGTGTTTTAATATATTTTCCTGTGAATAGTCTTCCGATTTTTATGAATTTTTAAATTATTCTATCCACCATGAAATCGTTGCAAATGACAAAACATGTATATAATATTCGAAATGAGCTGGTAGACCCTTTTAAAACAAATATTTGGCAAAAATATCAAATAGTGAATCTTAGATAAGTTTTTTACACAGACATAAGGGGAATTTTGTTTTCTTCAGTTCCCCCGTTTTGTGAATACATCTGTGCATGTTAAATCATAGTTTACCTTCGCTTAGCAGAATTACGATTCTTTTTCCGAATGAGTCATCGCAAAACGATTTTATTATGTTATCTGCTAAATCATTCGTTCTTAAACTATGGTCGGTGGATCCCCGTTGCCCCAGCGCTTTTCTAACATGTCCGCAATTGTCTCTCTTTTAATATTAGATTCTTCCTTTTACAGACCCAGAGAAAAGATATAAATTGTTGAGACTGCAGATTTAAAGTATTACACCTAATTTAATATCATTTGTAAAACAAATACAGCATCATCTTTTGCATTAAAAATTTTAAGTAATACGGTAAAGCACATTATTTTTTATTTTAAATTATAATTTTATAATATTTTTAATTAGATGTTTACTTTTTTTTAAAAGGAAAAGAAATCAATAATAATGTCTTTATAAGTAGCAGAGGCAATCTTAGCCTTTAAATCGCTTTGGCATCTGTTAGGAGTCAGGGATGGGTGTTCAAAATCTTAGGAGTCCATCATGTCAGGCTGATACATGAAGGAAAGTCCACAGCGATCGAAAGTTTAAGGACTGTTGTGCTAAATCATTTTTCCTTTGGGGATTAATCTGCAGTTAGTTGAAAGTTTAGAGATGTATTAAGAAGCAGAATTTCCTTGAGAAAAAATATGATATGTCATCTTATACCGAGTTGTACGTGTGCCTTCAGTATAATACCGGGTGTTTCTAAATGAATATCGCAGTTTTAACGCATAATAGTATTTATTACCTAAACTTACAAGTACAATTCATACATCGAAGGAAAGAGTAACTGAAACAGTTTTACCTACAAGATTAGAAATATTCAATGTGAGTCCTTTTCATCACACGGCACACATCAAGTCGATAGGCGGGTTCATCCCAAACTTTGTTCAGTGTGTCTGAGGTAATTCTTGCAACAGCTGCTTCAATCCTGCGTCTTAAGACTGGAAGATCAGCTGGTAGTGGGGGTACGTACACAATCGTTAATGAACCCCTACAGATAAAAGTCATATGGCGCCAGATCCGGTGAATGTAAAGACGATGCGAAACAAGCCTTATCGAGAGGCCCTTTGCGGAAAATCCATTGGTCGGGTACAGTGATGTTCAACCTCTCGCGTACTGAGGGATGTCAGTGATGCAGTGCACCATCTTGCTGCTAAATGAAACTATCTGGTTCAATTTCTTTCATCTGAGAAAATAGCCATAGTTGCAGAGCATCAAGATAGGCAGAACCAGTTACAGTTGGTTCTCCGAAAACGAAAGGCCCATACATTTTCCATCAAGGTATGGCACAAAAACATTCAATTTGTGTCTCGTTGTGATTCTAGCTCCTTGTGAAGATTTTTTAAGCTCCAGATGCTCGCATTATGAGTGTTCACATGTCCACTGAAGTTTTCCACCGGAACGTTCGTTGCACAGTAATAGCAGATTCTGTCTTTGCAAACTGAGGAACACAACATGCTTTCTATTCACTAGTTGCCATTTTTTCTACTAGCGAGGTAGGGGAAAAATTAGTATACGTTTCGCTCGCATGCGCACACATGCCAGCAAACAAAACTGCTTGCAGTTGGTCTTTTATTCGATGTATGAGTTAAATGTAATAAATACTATAAAGAGTTAAAACTCCGATATTCATTTATAAACATCCTGTATTTTAGGGTTTCAGTACTCCAACTTATAAACACTTGTCATTGCTTTAACTAGTACCATACAAAACAAACAAGACTTTACTTATAGTTCAGAAAGTATTATTAATTCTTCTTAGCTACCATTCTAACATGCATATTTGACGGACATGAAGAAATAATTTCATAATGTCATTTAAATTATTTCACAATCTGTTATTTCTGAATTTTAAATACATTTTTCTACATTTTTGTGTTTTACATAACATTTCGTGATACTAAACAGAAAGAGCAATTAAATGCTACACCTTCCTTCAGTGTTACTGTACATTATTGACATTTTTAAATGAACACTACTATTAATTTTAACTGCAATGAGCATTTCGTTTCATGAGACATAAATTTTAATGTGTGACTGAATGCAATTCGAATACTAAGCTTTAAATTTTTACATGGCCTTTTTTGAAGAACTTGTTTATTACACACATTAAATGTAAATTATTTAAATTTGCGTTAAGGTGAATCTGTTTTCAGAACTAGCGATGTGCATTTAATGTGTGCTAGTATCATCTTTTTTCTCGCAACATTTTTCATCTATGATATTAAATAGAAAAGCAATGTGTAAAATTTTTTTTAAAAAATTCTTTTGAATTTTTGGGAAGATTTTACTTAGTGTAAAATAATAGTTCGTTTCTCAATAGAATTTCTAATGAAGAGAAAAACTTTAATGAAAACTATAGAAGTATTTTATCTCATGCAATCTGCTATTTTAAAATTAAGATTGAATAAGGAACATATCTTCGGAGAAAAAACAAAAACAGGGATCTCAATTGGTTTTCAGTATGCGAAACATTCGTTATAGATGGCGCTCCTCTGCACCAACTAATGGTTATCCGTAAGAAATATCAGCTTTCTTTTGCGGCATTTTTTTCCTGCAGAAAGGACTTAATGGTTGAATGATGAAGATGTGTGTGTTGATAACGGTTGTTACTTTAAATTCTTTTTATGTTTAGTATTGCGATTGCAGCATGAAGTAAAATAACAAATTGTTTTTTTAAATTGGGATAATTAATTCGTTTACCATCAAACTGATCTATCTAGCCCAGTCAACTTCAAACTGTATTCCACGACACCCTGGGGTTACACAGGGCACAATAAAAAAATGGGAAAGAAAATTCTAAATGTGTGTACAAAATGGATTCTAGCTCACTATGAAATTTGAATAACCTAGAGTATCTAAAACTCATTCTGGTCATTAAAACTAAACATTTCTTATTTATACATAATTTTATTTTGTAGTACTTTCTTAGCTTGTTCTGTAATATAATAAAAGAATATTCAAACGCGTTTCTTTTTCCTCTATAGGACCTACCTATTAGATTGTTTACCATCCCAGATTTCACGAAGTAATTTTATAGTCATTAGTACAATGTTTTGGGAAACAAAATAGTTTTCTTGTAGGAAAATGCACCTTTTTTCATTTGTGGGGAAAAAACTACCTATAATGAATGAGAGGGAACAAATTATCCACATATAACAGATTCGACGTTAAAATCTAAATTTAAGAAAAACGATCTCTTAAATTTTAGGTTGCAAAACCATTATCTCTCTTTCTCTCGAAGCAAAACACAGAGGATTTCTCACACAGTTAAAAGCATATAATAATATTCAGAACGATGTATTTAAGAGAAAAATATTTCTCATTGTGAGTGGCACAAAAACAAAATATGAAAGCAAATTATACGCAGAATATGAAATCCGAATGCAGATAATTTCAATAGATCTAGATTTCGACAGTTTGTGTAAAAAAATCCTAGCACATATCTCAGTTACGAAATATAATGCTTGGGTAGGTGAAATTTGAATCTTAAATCAATGTTATAAAAATGTGAGTAGATTATATTAATAAATTACATTGTATATTAATAATAACAAATACAATACTTTTTTTAAAATTGTAGTGACATAAATTACCTTTAATATGGTGCTCTACTTTAAATATTATTTTAAGATATATTCTTCAAAGTGTGAGTGGGAGGGGTTCCCGGAAAACGCCTTATAGTTCCAAGGGTTCCGTGTACAGAAAAGTTTGAAGACCACTGATCTAGCGGGTCACATATAAATTTATAGCGAAATCACTTATTGCCATTATCTTAATTTCAAATTTTCTTATGTTAATTTTACCATATTTTTCTATGTTCATTTTATCTTAGTTTCTTATATCTATTTTACCATGTCAAATGCATACAGGCATCTTGTAAGCTAAATACATATACGGTACTTGTACAACACGGATTCGAAATCCCACTCCACAAAATTTGAATTTTATTTTAAGCGATTTTAAAAAAGTGAATATCATTTTCGTTCAGTAAGTGGTATTGCTATAGCATCTAAAATGGAGTTTTAAAGAAAATTGCAAAGTTCTTTAGCACCTTATCGAAAAGTTCGAAAAGAATTACAAGGTCGATATAAAAAGGTAATTGTAAATACGTCAGATAACCTTTGTAATGTTGGAGAAATAAGTAGTTAAAAAGGACTTCAATCAAATTTGAGGGAAAACAATAGATTAGCTGCTATTTCTGAACAGAATGATGCTGAAAACTAATTTTGTGGTCCTAAAATTATATTTATTATTATAATAAAAAAAATTTATCGTACTTTTAATTTTTGTGTTTCAAATTTTTGATTTTGATTAAAAACTTAAACTGATTAACTAAGTTAGTTTACCTTTTCATTTATAAGTTTTATTGGAACGGAATTTCAGCTATCATAAAATTTTACATTTTAAGACTTAATTTCGAAGTAAGAAGGTACATATATTGCCTTGATTTATATTATTTCAAAGTTTTTTATAACACAGTTTCCGTATTACATGAAACACAGTTTTCATACAACACATTTACATATTGCCCAGATTTACATTATGTACATACGTAATAAAGGTAATAAATAACCAAATTAATATTTTAAATAAATAAATAAAAAAAAAGTCTCGTGTAACACGGTTTCAATATAGCAAGGTACTAATTAACCATGTATTACGAGGGACACCTGTACCTGTCAATAAAATATAATCAAGTCATTTTTTTTTTTCGTTTTCTTTTCAGAAAAGTATGGATTCCCCGTCTAGCTGTTATTTTTGCAGATTTTGTGTTTCACAATTGAAGGTGATCATTTACATAATCTTTCAATAAAGAGGAGACCTTTGGTGTAAATTTCCAATAAGAAAAGTTTTAAACTGAAAGATAAATAACGAAAAATAACCCCAGAACAATAAAACACATATATTGTTGGTATAAAAAATATATATTTAAAGACTTTTTTTGTTAGGAATTCTATAATGGTAACCCCGATAACATATCTAAAAACCCTGGAGGCGTACGGGGTACAGGCCTGAATAACCTTATTTCTATCAGCAATGCATAGCTTAAATATTATAAGAAAAAGACAGAGACATAATGATGCAAATTCTTATACATGGAATAACACACATTTGTGAAAGAAAGAACAGCAAATGTTTGCATCAAATGCAGCTTAAGCCAATTATATGAAAGTAACATAGCTACTATAGATTAGAACAAAAGTATACATGGATAAAATTTAATTTTATAACATCGTGAAGAAAGTACGTACAGTCTACCTTTGATATTCCTAGATATTAAATTCAACAAAGTATTAAATGCAATTAAAGAAATAAACAAGACAATTTTAGTATAGTGAGCCAATTTCAATTTTAATTTTTTGTGTGATTATTAATACATTTGTGTGTTATTATTACTTAGAAAAATATTTCATATAAGACTTTATTAATTTGATATATATATATATATATATATATATATATATATATA
>BMAV01019916.1:161199-173883 GCA_019973955.1 Trichonephila inaurata madagascariensis
TTGTGAATAATAAATAATTTGTTATTCAAATAAATATGTGTATCCTATCGTAATGTTATTATAGGGTATGGACGCAAACCATTAATTTAAAACAACGCAAATAATTTAATTAAAAAATATAAACAATCTAGTTAAAAGAACAGTAAACCATTTAATTAAAAATACCAACAAAGTGTTTACACCGCATAAAATTAGATTTAACCAAATACCAATCCTAAAATAAATATTCCAAATTATCAAAAGCTTGTTCAAGTGAAAAAATTAAAAATAAAATAGTGTAATTAAAAGAATTTTTAAAACAAATATGATACAGATAAAAGATTAACAAAACATATGGAGTACATACATTTTCATTGGTGGAAAAATACTTCAATAGATGATCACAAGAAATGACAGCGTTTTATAAAACTATAATTATTCTAATCGACTTAAAATACAAATGTAACATCGAACGAAGAAGAAAGGTGGTAGCCACTTATTCTTGTGAAAACCTGACGATTAGACTGTTTCGACGGATTTGCTATGCATTATAAAAGTATTTTTAACTCAATTGTATTGGAAAAATAATCGTAATCGCCTCGTGCGATTTTGTAGAAAAGTGAAACCTAGAAAAAATCGTCTGTTTAAACTAGGTATTAAAAATAACGAGAGAAAACTCTTTGTTATTCTTACAATATTATCTGGATTAACACTTTACCTATATATTAAACTTATAGTTTTTTTCATAACATACGTGCTTTTATTTGTATTCTGTAAGCATTTAAGCGGAACGAATTTTAACACCTTATCTGTAAATGAAAGCATATATTTATTTCAATGTTCCATCTCTTTTCACTTTTCGCGTAGTTGGAAGTATGAATAATTTTATGTTTTTGTTAATTTTGTATTTTGTTTTACTTAATAAGCAGAAAGTATATATGTGATATGCTTAGTGTATGAATACACATATTACAAAAATAATTTCATATTTAAATTTTTTTTCTGATATTTACTTGCGATAAATGGGATTTAAATGCACGTTAAAATTAATGTGTTATGTTTAAAAAAATATTTTCAACATTTCCTATCAAAGGTGCTAAATTAAAATGACTAAATTCAGGTGACGTCATAGTCACATGCTAAATGCAATCTTATTTTTCTAGCTAATCAGCTTTTTCTTGTTTGCAGATTCCTTAAAGAATATTTACATTTGGCCACAAAAGTGTTCGTACACTTGCAAGATACAATAAAATTTAATGTTTTCGACTAATAAAAATTAATATATTAGAATCGTGATTTTTTAATGATATCTACATCTTGTTCTTAATGAACTGACATAATCATTTTTTTCTAAAAATAGTATAACTATTTTTTTAAAAAAATAATAATCAAAAAGCTACTAAAAAATTACGCCACAAAAGTCTTTGTACACTTAACATAAAGCTCAACATTGCTTTAAATATTGTAATTCTTTTTTAATTTAGTACTTATTAGGATATCTTTTAGTGTCTGCCTCAACTTTTAAACGTCTTGGTATAGATTTAATAAGTTTTTTTGTAATTTCTGCATAGATTTGCGGTCATTTTTCTATGATTATTGTTTTACATCACGTTATGTGTTTATATGCCATGTGTTTTCTCTTTTTAAAATCAAAATCTCCCCAAATATGTTCTAATGGGCTAAATAAAGGGATTGAGGAGGTGTTTCCTAATTTGGACACAGTTATATAGATACCAGCGGCGTACACTGAGAGCAGTGCACTTGGAGTCATTATCCTGTTAAAAAATGAAGTCGTCTCTTATATCGAAATTTTAGGCGGATAATTTAAAATTTCTCTTTCAAATATTTAAATAGAGCTCATGATTCACAATATCAACAAAAAAGTACTAAATTACCTAATTCTGGGGCCGATTTACGCCCCCAAGCAAGAACACTCCCACCTCCATGTTTTATTGATCCAACTAGATTCTTGGGATTGAGTTTCAGAAAATTCAAAATTGGCAGCAAATTGATTGGGATGGTAGATAATTCAACATTTTTGGTTCCGATGGGCCTATAATAGCTGTAAATGAAAAAAAAAGGAGTTTAATCCCATGAATTTATGTGGAGCAAGAACTCCTCCACCTCCATGCTTCAGCATGGAAGTGAAGGTGTTCTAGCTTGGGGGTGTAAATTGGCCTCAGAATTAGGTAATTTGGTATTTTTTGATAGTATTGTGAATTATGAGCTGTATTTAAATATATTAAAGATAAATTTTAAATTATCCACCCGAAATTTGGATATTGGAGGCGACTTAATTTTTTAACAGGATAATGACGCCAAGCGCACTGCTTTTAATGTACGCCACTGGTTTCTCTATAATTGTCCCCAAATTATGAAAACACCTCCTCAATCCCCTTTTTAATCCAATAAAACATATTTGGTGAGATTTTGATGTAAAAAAAAAGAAAACATGAGAAATAAACACAAAATGTGAAGTAAAAACAATAATCACAGAACAATGGAGGAAATTCGATGCAGAAATTACAAAAAAACTGATTATATCTATACCAAGACGTTTAAAAGTTGCGAACACTAAAAAATATCCTACTAAGTACTAAATTAAGAAAGAAATGCAATATTTAAAGCTATGTTAAGATTTTTGTTAAGTGTACGAAGGCTTTTGTGGCGTAATTTTTATTAGCTTTTTGATTATTAATTTTTAAAAAAAATAGTTATACTATTTTTAAAAAATTGATTGTGTCAATCCATTAAGAACAAGTTGTAGATATCATTAAAAAAATGCGATTCCAATATATTAATTTTTATTAGTCGAAACCATTAAATTTTATTGGAAATTGCAAGTATACGAACACTTTTGTGGCCCACTGTATTTGTAAGCAATAACAATGCACATGGATACATTAAAAAAAAAACACTTTTTTCAGAAGTATATGTATAATTTAAGTTTTTTTAAAAAAATTTTAAAAGGCAATTGGAAGAATTGTAATATTTGAATATTTTTTACCAATCAGAAATTCCGAAATTTTACAAGCAGAACAGGAAGTACAAAACTGACGTCAGTTTTCAATTCAATGGAGAACACGTGATTGTATTTATCACATGACTGTCACGAGTTCAGCCCATTAAAGCAAAACATTATCCAAGACTGTCTACAGAAAATTCTGGCTGATGCATACGGAGAAGGAAATAAATATAATTACTGGTTCATGCTACAGTTCAACTCCACAAAGCATTCGATATTCTCAATTTTACTTTGTCTTGTTAGAGAATATTCTTCTTTATATCCAAGTGATATCATTACTGTCTTCCACCAGCCTATTAGCCGCCCTTCCTCCAAGTAACCTTCAAACTCTTCAAAGTACGCCCCAAACATTAAATATCACGCATTGGAAGCAGTGGCACTCCCATGTATTTTAAATAGTCCTACCTTCGAAGGAACGAAAAGCAGATGTGCGAAGTTTAGATGTTTCCCATTAGAACATGAGTGAAATAGAAGTTCCGCTTTCTGGTCTTTACCAAATATTCTCATTTGGGAAAAATTGTATTGACTGTTACTTAATTGTGGATTTATTTTGGTAGAGAAATCTCTCGAGTTTTGACAGGTAACCTGATTTCTTCTGTAGTAATAAAGACATTACTGACTTATGGGTACCAGAACAGGCTCAAAAGAGTAAAATGCCAAAAATAAGACCCTTTGCTTATGGGGCATATATCTTTAAACATTTCCGATAGAGCTTAGACTTTTTTGTGATCTTAACAAACATACTTTATTCATTCTGTAGAAACAAAAAAGTAATTTTTTGTTCAAATAGTACCTTTTCTGTTTCAGTTGGACATAATTTTTGAAATCTCATAATGCTTATATGCGTAAGTACCCTTTTTTAAAAAAGTATCCCTTTCTATGTAAAACATTTCCTGCATATATATAACACAATACGCAAAATATATAGTGAACCTAAGTAAAATATTAAGACACTTTTTTTAAGAAAAATTATAAAACTTCATAATTTTGAAACTTTATATTTTTTTCCCTCTCTTTCAAACATAAAACTATTTTTAAAAAACTACATACAACTTAGAATTAAAAAAAATAGGTTCACTCTATGCACAGGTATCTTATAGAGAAGTACTGAAAATTTGGATGCAATGGTGCAATAGTTTTTTTTTTAAAAGTGTACCTAAAAGCAAAAAACTATGCTTTGGAGAAAAAATGAAAAAACTAAACATTTGTTTACACTTTTGTCAGTTACTTTTTCATATTTTAAGGTTATTTTATCAATGAACTTATAATTCTTATACATTTTTAGATTCAGAAAAATATGCACTATTTTTTAGTACTAAAACTTAAAAATCGATTTTTTGAATGTGTATGATGTCCTAGTTTTCTTAATCAAGTTTACAACAAAATTGATAAGTTCTTATCTCAATGATAGTTATTTAAAATTGTATAGGGTTTTTATACGTAAAGGCTTTATTGTTGTTGAATTTTTCTTATAGTATCCGATAATGCAAAATTTCAAAGGCAGGATGTAGTTACTTATTGCTGCTGACTATAGTCACACTGACAAAAAACATCGGAAATCATACTTTAGGGTTAATTCCATAGTTTAAGATTCTTGTTGCGAAAACATTTGTTTCCCTTTGAGTTTCAGTGAAAATGATTTTCTGAATTTGTTTTAGCGTACTTAATTTACTTTATCAAATTGACAGCAAATATAAAAGTTAGAGTTAAAATTTCAATATTTAATTTGTTACAAAGTACTTTCAAGTGTTTTTGTACTATAGCTTTCTTACATTTTGACGCAGCGTATCTTTATTAAAAATGATATAAATGGTTAATTTTTTTACCTGAATTATTTTTTGGAATTATGGTGAATACAACTCTAGTATATATATATATATATGAAAGAATTTTATTTAATAAATCAAAAACAAGAAATAATATATAATGAACATAACAAAAGTTAACCTAATAAAAATACAAAAGCAAAACATGAAGATCGAATTTATAGAAAGATACAAAAAAGGACCTAATGAGTCAGAAAGCAATTTCGGACTTAGGACCTAATAAATGGGGTTAAACAAGTTTGAAGGCGCCAACCTTCTCCCTTTGCAACTCTGTAGGAAAAACCAAATAAAAATTCAAAGTATATAAAAACTCACAGAAAGTATGAGAAAATCACCGACTACTATTCTGCAACAAATTCTCTAAAAATCTTAAAGCAGAAGATTCCTAAAAAAATTACTAAAGAATTACATAAGAGAAGGATTTTCAAAAAAGGCATTTTACACAAAACTTCTACTCACAGAGCTTTTTCCAAGAGAGCCAAGAGTCTTGAAATTAACGGAAAGCTACTATTCACTAAGTTAAAAAACCAGATTATACATAAACGCATCTTTTAAACCAGCCAGCAAAGATAGACGCCAAGAGAGATGACAATCAAATAATTGGTAGGCTATGAATTGGCTGGTGCAGACATTTTATAGGCTCTAATTTGGTTGGTTGTCAAAAATGTAGAAATTTTTAAACGTTTAAAATGTCCAAGATATGTGCGGATAAAATGAAATATATATATAGTGTTATCAGGCAAAACCGTTCGATTGTTAGAATAACTGACAAAACATTTTTCTTTAGATACTGTCAAATTTATCTTCATATCTTTTTTAGCAATGCTCCCTAACCTTTTTAACATGGTGGAAATATTACCATGGCCCACTGAAGGGGGGGAGGGGACGTTGATTGTTTATATTTTAGATTATTTTGATTGAATAATTTGAATTTAAAGGTATTTAAACACGCCTTTAATAGGAAATACAGTTCCACCAAAAAAGGAATATTAAGTCATTTAACATGGAATATAAATTGATTCAATTAAAAAGTTGCTCAAATCCGAGTGAAATACTTATATTTCAGGAAATTTAATATTTTTTGCGTGGCTAGGCAGTGTTTAATCCATGGACTGGTACCGAACCGCGGCCCGGGAGTTAGGGACTACTGGTTTATAGTATCATATAAAAACAAAATACTATTATTAGTCTTATGGATATTTTAAGTTCATTAATTTTCAATTTAATATTATTAAACATATATTCAATTTAGTGTTATTCATTACATAGAATTGCTCGCGAAAAAACTTGTTTTACTCTTGTTAGATAAAATATTCTACACTATATCACTTATTTTTAAATGAGGATCATCAGAAACTGTAATGTTGGTGAGCAAATTAAAAGTATCTAAAACATTTATCTTTTATTTAAAACACTAATGATAGTTATAGTAATGCACGAGGTGTGACACAAAAAAAAACAAGACTGACCCAATAAATCATTCTGTTCTTCGTGACAGTATCACCTTCAAAGTAGTTCCCTTCAACATTCACACCATTCGTCATTCGGTGCTGTCATTGCTGGTGAGGGTTCTGGAACGAGGATTTTGGAATGCCATTTTTCATTTTTGCCTGAACCTCTTCAACTGAGGTAAATTGGGTTCCCATTCAGCAACATTTAGCAGTACAAAATAAAGAAAAAGACATATGGGGACAAACCAGGTGAATAAGGAGGATCCTCATCATAGAAATGTTTTTGTTGGTGAGAAACTGCTTAACTCTAACAGGGCCGTGTGAGCGGGTGCATTGTCTAGGTGCAACAGCCATCCATCATTTCCCAATTCTGGAAATTTTCCCCTTAATTTTTTCACGAAGTATTTTTAGTACTTCAATGTAGTAGGGTTAGTTAACAGTCTGGCCACTGACGTGAGTGGGAACCCACTCATATCACGAATGGCGATGTATTGCTCTGCAATCGCTGATCTTGGGCGTCCATCACGTTCATCATCTTCCATACCTGATCATCATCTCCGTCCGCCTAAAACCCACTTATGCCATTCAAACTTGTGTGCACGAGACAGAGTTTCATCTCCATAAGTCTCGTTTAATATTTGAAATGTTTTCCTGGCTGATTTCTTTAATTTTACAAGAAACTTTGTTGATTCGGCATTTTTCCGGTAGAATACGGTTGGTTGCCCATATTTACTCAGCGACGCAGTGTTTCCAACTGGCATGATCGGTTAAGGCAACACAGGCCACATGGATAGAAAAGGCGAGTGGGATGATGTCATTAAAACAGCTGTTGCCAACTCCACTCTTTTCACAATTTACACACTTAGTCTTTTTTTTGTGTGTGTGTCACACCTTGTATTATCACATTAATTATGCAGGAAGTTTCTGTAACGTAATTTTCTATAAAAAAGTAAATATAGATTTTAGATTGTTCGAAAGAACTACTTGCGTCTATCACCGAGTTCTTTTTAATCACATGTTTTTTTTAACATCTTAAATATTTATAGTTTTTTTTAAACTCTTACAGCGAGCAGGACTACAAAAAATTTAACAGGGCCGAAGGTGCTTTCTATTTTGGTTTCAAATAACTATTTTTAAATCCATGAATAGTCAAGCAAGAGAAATGACTATTTCCTAATGTCATCCTGGCTCCATAACCTCACCCTAATTTCTATCTGTCGAATAAGACACAGTACTGAAACCATTACCATTTGGAAGGAATGAAATACATTACTAGTTCCAACGCAAGATTTACTTGTTCCCTGTCTTTTGGGGGGGGGATATCTGCACGTGCAACCATTTTGTATTTCGTAAATTTGATTCAGAATACATATTATGCGTAGGAAAAAAAAGGCCAGAATGAAGAAAAATGAAAAACTCGAGAGAAACATCATCCTTTTTTAAATTACGTAATGAGCCTCTTATACGAGGGCCGTTTGCTTTCGGTGAAAGGCTTCATTATTCGTGTGGGTCTTTTGTTAGCCCTGCCAAGCCGTAAATTCCCAAATGGGACAATGGTCTCATTTGGAAGTGCGAGTTCAATTTAAATTGATCTTACTTTTGCTACAGATAGTAATGTCGTCAAAGGAATTGTGACCTATGAAGAAGCTTACTTATTGTAAAGTGAAATACAATGCTGGAGAAAACAAATCACTCATTCAAAAATATGTCTGTTTAAGTATGTGGAAGTACGGTGATATATATCTGAGATAAAATAAGGTTACTTAAATTTTATTTAACAATATGTATTGCACGTACACCTTTAAATTTATTACACTGGATTTCTTATACGGTTTTAAAATATTATGGTCGGAAAAAAAATTCCCGTATTTATTTATTATTTTTTTATGAAGCTGATTGTGTTACGTAATGCAAAATAAAGTATTGCTACGAATTTTTTGTAATGGATGCTTAAAATAATGTAAATAATTTATATCTAGATATGTAATACGTTAATATTTCTTTCTGCTGTATTCATTTTATGCTAAAATTGTACTATTCGCAAACAATGCCGTTCCTTACATTATAATGGCGATTCAATGGAAACTTGGTAAAATGTCGGTGATAGTGCCTTTGGCATTAAATTTGGCTAGCATGTTGACTTTGTGACCGTTTTTGACGACTTGGGGACCAAAATGATGCCTCTGCTAATTAATGGAGAAATCTATTAATGTCACGATCTACGACGCAAACAGAGGGTCTTTTGCAGAAAATTCCGTGCAGCCTATAAATAGAAGTCGCTCTCCAAAACTGAGTCAGCATTGTCTTAACCTTTGAAGAGTTGACAAGAGATTAATTCCAACTATCGAGCGAGCGAGTGCTTGTGAATAAGCTCAATCATTACTGTATTTTTAGAACTGATAGTTGTGTCTGGGAGCTGTAGGTCTTCTGAGATTTATTTCACGAATTTTGCTGCTGTGTATCCCGTATATATATTTCTAAGGATAGTTTTTCTACAATAAATTTTATAACTTTTAAGGAACTGTTTTGCTCTTGGAGTTTAATCGCATAAAATCCTAGAACCACGGTCTACGTAACATTATGAATTCATCAATTAATTTCTAATATAATTTTCTAAGATCTTTAATTCGGTAAAATCTGGGCTGTATTTTTAAGACTTTCCTCAAATGTAAAACAAACTTTAAAATTCCAAAATGGTCTAAGATTTTAGTTGGTTGTTTGATTTTGTAGTAAAGTCACTCTAGAGGATCTATTGGCGACGGACTGCATAATTTTTAAATATGGTCAAATGACTACGATAATAATAAGTGGTATTCTATTCGAAAAACTTTCACACTACATAAGCATTAGAAATATGAACCTCTATGGATACCACATGTTTTATTTCCTCTGGACAGCGGAACGTTGACTCGAACCCCACGGCTTGACAACGCCGACTACAAGTTCATCACCATGACCACATGGCTATCACGGCCACTCGTCTCGACGAAATATGGATATCAAAGAATTTATTTTAGTTTTCCATATACTATATTCAAGCACAGCTAGATTCCCGCAATCACACACAGAAGCTGACAATGGATAAGCTCATAGAAATGCATGAGCAAAAACAAAACATTGAAAAATTTGAATCTTTAGACCCAGTTCAACCAGAAGATCGAATGATGGTTGGGAATTCGTTTAATCTTAAAATAGTTACAAATTTTAAAAAATATAGACTCCTGCAAAGAGTGTATTTTTTCAACAACCTGGGGAATAAAAAAAAAGTTTTAGAATGTTACGAGGAAATTTTGGCGGGAAAAGAATCCTGAACCGACAGACTACTTCGTTATATTTTATGAAACCTACTACATCAAAATAAATTCGGTTTGAGATTTTGTATTTATGTTATCCGCAAAATTTTATTAAACATTTTTTTCCTAAATTTTTATTTTCTTTTCGTCTCCAGTCTCAACTAAAAATAGTTTATATGCATTGGTATGTGGAATCGAACCCCGACTTACACGATTATCACTCAGCCCCACCTATCGAGTAATTACCAAAGTAGTGTTATTCCGTCTATTAACCTCACTCACGTCAAATTCAATTTGACTTTTTTGTATTTAGAGTGCGTTTTGTAGGTATGAGAGAGAGACTTAAAAATAAATTATAGCTTTAAAAAAAAACTAAAAAACATGTTTTTATAGTGAATCGAACTAAAAAGTAAAAAAATAATTCTTAATATAAGAATAAATTGATTAACGAGAAAATTAATGTCATTGGGGTAAAAACGTGGGGTGATCTATATTAATTGTTATGATTTCTTACTAGTTCTATTCCAAAATGCTGAGATAGTGTAAAAATGTAGTACAAAGCACATCCCACGCTTTTACCACAATGACATTGATTTTCTCTTTAAACATTTTATTCTTATGTTAAGAATATTTTTCTTTTAACATTTTAGTTCGATTCAATATAAAAGCGTGTTTCTTAGTTTTTTAAAACTATAATTTATTTTTTTCATTTTTCAGTTCAATCAACAATAAAAACCTGCTTTTTTTAATTCTTTAAACTATCATTTATTCACTGATGAATTAATATAAAATGCGTCATTTTTTTAGAATGTGGAATACCTATTTTCACCCTATCAGTGCGTCGGCACTGCCTAGTTTACAAAATATAGCATCAGCCAACTGAAAAAATCTGGAACAGATAAGTTTGAAATATTTAATGCAAAAGGTGTATGGACAATGATATTTTTCACTAAAACGATCTCAATGTTCTTTCTAAGACATGCATCAGTATCAGCCATAGAAGTACACGTTTCAAATTGCAGAGTTTGTAAGAAAAAAAAAACTATCATTTATTCTTTGATGAATTTAGCCTTGAGTTTGATATTTGGAGCCGGAATTACATGGTTAACTAGAATTAGTCTTGCTCTTTAATGGATATTAATTAACGGGTCTGAAGGGTATTTATTCTCTCCGGTGACGGAGCCTTGGATGAGTCCCATATCGTTGTATTTGAAAGATTCCGCTTTATAGATACAGGTCTAACTAATAAAAGTGTGTTAAGAACTATTAAATGTCAATCGTATTATCACCTTTTAATCCTATTGCTATAATGGTAATTCGTATCATCACTTCTAAACGCATTGCTTATCAAAAAAAAAAAAAAAAAAATTTTGAGTTAAAACAAAAAATTTTTTTTTTCACATGCACGAGTCTTATTTTTAATTTCCATTTTCAGAAAAATTAGACTTATATTATGGTAATAAATTGCTGACGCTCACCCACCCTACCCTCTCTCACATAAAAAAAAACCTTTTTTTATTTGTATTAACCACAAGCCTATTCGAGGGTTTAGGGTTGTACCTTAATCTTTTAGTCTCTAAATCTGGAATTAGTCGTCAAACTTGGAAATGGGATTTGGAATTAGTCGCCAAATCTATAAATCGTATTCCTAATTATTCTAATCTGAACAATAGAACGAAATAAGGACATTATTCTACTGTCATCGGTCCTTGCCCAAGTGTGCAATATTTCGAATTAATCTGACCTTTTAAAGTGAGTAAAAATCGAGTTCAAAGATTCCGATACATACGAGAAACTTATAAAAGCGTGTTAATAAGGAATATATGAGTATTAAAAAAATTAGATTTCTATAAGTACCTAAAAGCTGTTTGTGTAACAGAAATAACATAACTTCCGTAAAATGGTGTGCTATAAAGTAAAAAAAGAAACTGTAACTCTAAGTTGTGGATGCAGATTATAACCTGGAATATACGATAATTAATATTTTTTTCTGATTTTAAAGTTTTGTTTTAATCTTTCCTTGTGGCAATTAAAGTATACATTTCTAATTTCCTATTACTTATAAAGTTAAAGGTGTGTGAATTTAATATTGATATTAAATATAAAATTGATAAGTATAAAAAATGTAGGGTGTCTACGAATAAGTTTTTCCATTTGGTAAATTAAGAACTTTCGAAATATTAACTGAAATCAAACTGTTTAAAGTAAGATTAGTAGTAATATATCCTAGCTTTATTCATAGAAGAGGCTGGGTATCGAAAAGTAAGAACTTGGGGGTTGGAAAATACTCGTACTATCCTTGAACATGACAGGGATAGACTGAAGGAGAATGTTTTTTGTGCAGCGAGTTCCTCCAATGTTCTCGTTCCATTTTTCTTCGCTGAAAAGACTTACAGAAAATATTTACCTGTACATGCAACAGATTTTACTTATGACATCAAAAACAATGACAGAAGTTTGTTTTTCAACAGAATGCCGCGCTTTATCACTACCACCAAGACGATTGCCTTCCACAAGCCTTATTTTATCTCAATGCTAAGGTAGCAGTTTTGATTGGTCGTGGAGGTGTTATTGACCACCACGACCAACACTGGTTTTCAGCGAATGGGGTTTTGTAGTGGATGAAGTGTACATACCGTCATTTCCTACATCCATTCCTGAACTTATATCATAAATCTATACTGCAATAAATTTGATCGAAGGAAGCATATGCTGACAAATCTGTGGAAAGAACTGATTTATGGATGGCACATTTGCAAAGTAACGAGAAGAAGCCACATCAAACACATTTGAGATAGCAATACACCTGGACTTTTTATATATTTCTCTGTCTTACAACTATATTGACTTAAGGTATCCGACTACGTTCGGAACCGTGATTTTAAAAAGGTGCATAAATGGATAATTATCATGATATTTAGTGTCCCTTAGATTAGAATACATGTATAAAATTGTTTTAAGGGCATTTTGACACAAAAAATTATTTAAATACAATATTTTGGCAAAAAATTAACTTAGAATAATCTTTTTTCAAAATGTTCTCCTTTTGTGAAAAATGCTTCTATTATTTTAATGTTTTGCCTATATATAGCTCAGACCTCTTTACAGAG
>BMAV01019916.1:174167-213139 GCA_019973955.1 Trichonephila inaurata madagascariensis
TTTTTTTTGTCAAAATGTCCTTAAAACAATTTTATCCATGTATTCTAATCTAAGTGACACTAAATATCGTGAAAATTATCCATTTATGCGCTTTCGCAAAATCACGGTTCCGAACGTAGTCGGATACCTTAAACTATTTCCTTGTAAATTAGTTGCAATAAATCATTCTTTTTCCACAACCAATTTATAAATATATACACACATGAAGTTATGAGTTGAATTATATCCACTGTATAAAAAGCTATTTGAAAAAACCCGAATAAAAATGAATAATATTTTATAGTTTTTCTAACTAAATTAAAAATTCCACAGAGAGCGCACATCTCTTACGTCTTGTCATGTAATTTCTATATTCTTGTTCGAATATTTTGGAGAATGTATTTAACGTGTAAAATCGTTAAGTGCTTAAAACATTTCCCAAGAGTATACAAATAAGAGAAGGAAAAAACTTTTTGTGTCAGCTAGCTCTTATAATCAGATCAAATTATTTTGCTTCGAGTGCAAAATCTCAATTGATCAGGCGTAATAGTAATTATAAAATACTAAGTTCGCAGTAAAGTAAATAAAACTACATTTTTCACTATAGTTTAACTGATAGACACATATGCATAACAAAAAACGTACTCTATTAATAAAACATGAAACACATGCACACAAAATACTAATTTACGGGAAAAAAATTTAATTGAAAAAAAAAACTTAAAAATTACTTATGATCAGCAAAAAAAAAATAAAGTTAGATAAATTGTAAAACATTTAGTGTCTTTCTTACTCTAAAAGGGCTTTTAAATCTTCGTTATTTTCTTTAAAAAAAAATTTTTTTTTAAATTTTAAACACATCAAAAAATGACAAATTTTGTTTAAAATGAAGATACAAAAATGAAAAAAAGTGTTTGATATTGTGGTTTAAAAAAAACAACTTTCTCTTGATATAATTTCACAAATAATAAGCATTCGGAGCACTTTTACAAAAAATCATCGCGGTTCAATATTTTTCAACTTTAATCTATTATTCAAATAAAAACACCTTACAAACAATTACTAATACTTTTGTACTTAAATGTGAGTGAACATTTTATTTATGGAAGTATTATTTTAAATTACACTGAGTATACTATTAAACACTTTGCATAGAGAGAAATTGGAGAAAAAATTTAACAATTGAAAAATTAATAAATATTTCGAAGCAAAATATTTTCACTATAAATACAGTTTCAAACGAATTCGCTCTATGTTTTATGATGGTCAAACAAAAAATATAGATTTTAATATTTCCACCCTTATGCTCTCCCTCCCTTTTTATTGAAAAATGTGTCAAAATCAGCGACTTCGTATTAGCAAATAGTGATTGCACAAGTTAAGTAAAATAAAAAGCCTTTCAGTTTACTTTTTTACTAAAACCGGAAAACGGTTTTAAATTTTATTTGGTAAATACGAAAACCTATGATTTATATATTTGATAGTCGATAACATATTGCATAAAAATGCAGATTATTTTAAAAATAAACATTTTTTTTAATCCTCGTTTAAAAACGTTCCCTATGCTAAACAGTACATATTATTAGATCTTTCTCTAGTTAAAAAAATAGTATACAAGCACTAAAACAAAGAATGCATGAAAATAAAAATTTGCATATGATGTTTGAAAATACACATTTATAATGAAAAGAAATTAATCTTATATAAAGGAATTGAGAACTCGAGGTTTTTTTGTTTAAAATATTCATTGAAAACTATAAACGGGTTCAGCAAACAAAATAATTTCTTATGAATAATTGGCTAATGGATATGCTGTAAATGTGCATAAGATCCTCTGCGCAACGGATAAAATTTCTTGCTGACTCCATTGTATAATAAAATTTTATTATCATTGAGATAACCATTCACATATTCAACAAATGTAATACAGTTAGCTATTGATTCCAACCCTAATTAACTTATTCTTTTCTCATTCCACTTTTCCAATCAATTTTTTCCTTACGTCTTATTTCATCAGCTCATTCGCCACAAACCCCACGCTCACTCTGAAATTTCTATATGGATTCCTTCTTTTAGTACATTCATTCCCACATGATTCAGATTACGATCGTTAGTTAATAATGACCATCATATATGTGGTCAGTATTAGTTCTTTTTTTTTTCACCAAGCAGCTTAAGAAATAATGAGTTGTCCGTCCTATCTTTGATTTTAGTTTCTTCAGTAGTTCAGGTTGAAGGTACTTAGAAGGGTATTTACAAGTAAGAATCCCTTTATTCATGGAGAAATTCTTCTGCAATTGGATTTATGGAGCTTCAAGTCACAGTTGTAGAGGAATTAGAAATATGAACCGGATGAAAAATTGTACACACAAACTTCTTTCAATTAGAAAAAAATATAGGAGTCTTTCAGATATCAAGTATATAACAGCTTTTTTCAAAGTGCGAAAGAAACTTTATTTGTATATATATACATAACGTACATTACACCTGATGAGGGAAAAAAATTTCAACACCAAGAAAAAAACATTTTAGAGTAATAAAATTTGGACGATGATTTTGTCTAGGTAGCATGCTTAGTTGATCAAATTTTCAAGATCAACCTCCGGTCGGTAGAATCTCTAGAATTTTAAATGCAAGTGTTCATGCATTGTTTCATAGAGATGCCGATGTCACTTCTTGCTATGGAGTTCCATATTTGTTGTACTTGTGGTGTCAATACTGGGACTCTGAGTGTTAGCTGTGGATGATGCTGGAGGTGTCATCCAATTACATACAATACGTGCTTAATTGGAGACAGATCTGGTGATCTCGGGGGCCGAGGCTACAAGTCAACACTCTCTAGAGCATGTTGCGTTACAACAGTGGTATGAGGGTGATCCGGTTGAAAAACTCCCCCTTTAATGCTGTTCATGAATGGCAGTACTATAGGTAATTACCAGACTGACGTCCAAATTTGCAGTCCGTGTGTTTGGGATAGACACGAGAGTGCTTCTGGTGTCATAAAAAGTTGCCCTCCAGACTATGATTCCAGATTAAGTCCAGTGTGTCTAGTACGCAGACAGTTTGGCTGCAGGCGTTCCCCTGACTTTCTTCTGACAAAATACATGGTCATCACTCGCAATAAGGCAGAACCTGTTTTCATCAGAAAACACAGCAGATTTTCGTCCTCCAATGAGTTTTGACTTGACACCACTGGCGTCGTAAACGGCGATGGCTTGGAGTCAGTGGAATACACGCAACACGGCACTTGGATGAGAGCTGTCCTTGACGAAGTTTATTTCAAACAGTTCGTTGTGTCACTGTGGTACCAACTACCGCTTGAATGTCTGCAGCAGACGCAATACGATGCGCTACAGCCATAATAAGGTGGTCTTCTCTCTCAATAGTACAACGTGGACTCCAGAAATCCAATCTTCTCGAGTAGTACCATCCGTTGACCACTTCTTTCAACAATCATGCACAGTGGACACATTCCAGCCTAGTCTTTCTGCAATATCACGAAAAGAAAAATTCAACAATCTCGTAGCTCTATTATAGAATCTCGTTCAAACTTGGTGAGCGTTTGATAATAGCCTCTTCGTCTTATGAAATTCATTCTTGGCTAGCATTAACTCTCAATAAGTCAAACTTCATGTAGAAATAAGACTCACGAAATTTACAGCACATATTTAAAGCAACCCTGATTTGTGCGATGTCATCTTTTAAATGTATAAACACGCTTACCGAATTTCGTTTATCTAACACGTCTTTCTTGGTGTTTTGTTTTTTTCCCGTCAGTGTATATATTTGATGTCTATGAAATTTCATGTTTTTAAGTGAATATATAAAACTGTATCTATTCAAAATCTGCTTATTCAATCAAAACAAGCTGCCTTTGTTTCAATAAACCTTTTCCAATGAGATGTTAAAGCATGGATGCAGATCTTAAAGAAATATCGTTCTTTCGAATCAATAAATTCTGATAATGAATTTTTTTCATATTGCTTAGTCCATAATGTCCCAAGTGTTGTAAGGACTTAAAAATTCAACCCGGAAACAGTCGCGCATTTAATACTAACATTAATGGTCAAGCGGGGTGACAGAATCACCCCATTCATTTTTGTTTTATTATTATTTATACTGTACACGATAAAAAATAAAATTCCAGTGAATAATTTCATTAAGAGAAAGTATACTTTCCTACTTATAAGGACTTTTCAATTTTTCTTTGATAATTTGAGAAAAATTCCAATTAAAATTGAACTAAATTGTTTCAAATGCACGTTACTTTTATAAAGAATACAAATCACAGATACTTTTCACTAACATTACAGGAATGATATTTACAGGCAAAAATCTCTGATTTTTCTCAAGTTATTGTAGTTTTTCTGTCCTTTGACGATTGATAAATAGCATATTGAACATTTTCTTGTGCTTGCGTCTTTTTGAATAAGTGTCTGGTGGTACACTTTTAACTTCATATATTTCTCGATGTTTTTTAGGTAGCATTTGGCTATTTTTTTCAACTCAAATGATGCATGTTCATCCCTTTTCTAAAATATATTTTCACTATTATGATTTACAGCTGTTATTTCATCAAGTTCTTCCCTTGTTTGCTTGATCAGTTTCATTTTCATCCAATAGATTGCAGGGCCCATTTCTTTTTTTATATCTTTTCTTTACATTTATAAACCATAAGGATCCGTGCATCACAGTCATCAAAACCACATAAATCTTCACATGGGATAAATGTAGCCTGTTCATTGAGAAAATATTTTGGAACAAATGTGGTCGTGCGGAGAACTCAGTCACTCCAAGTACCTTAAGATTGTAAAAAAACGTTTACATTCTCCAAAAAGAAGGAGACAAGCGACAAATACGTTGTAGTTCCCATAAAGACTTTCATATAGGAGAATACTGACAACACTTTAGGTAGCAAATAAACAGTTTTCCCAGAACCAGAGATTTTAGGAGCCTAGGGTGATTCTGTGCCCCGCGGAACCGCTCCCGGGTTATAGTCACTTGCTGAGACATCCGGTGAATAAGCTGGCTACTGCAAAATTTCCTATTTTATAATTTTATTTAATTTCGCAATTGTTTTGTACGACCTTTGTGACCGAGCGGTTGCCGCGGAGAAGTATTGGGCATGGCCGATTAGCAAGTGATGGGAGTATAATTTCCAACTTTTGACACGTTACATTAATGTACTAGCAACATAAGAGATACAGTAGGCTTTTCATTTCCACCATTAATTTCAGAGCATCCTTTTTCACAGATGTTTTGAGTGAGTAAGTGAAAATTAACGTCGCACTGTTCAGCTACACGAGGGCTTTGGGCAACGGCCGTCATTATTTTGAAGCATGGTCAAGTGACGAGGACGAACACCTGAGCTAAAACCACTTCTCCTAACTACCACTCCACGCCAACGTTTGAGCTCTCGACAGATTTAACATGCATCGCGCCTTTACACGTCGGGTCTCTAGTGATAATGGTCTCGAACTTGTGACATGCCAGCCACGACCTGATACCTTGACTACTAGGCTAACACAGCCACCCAGATGTTTTGAGTCATCTACACTGTTCATTTTGTAGGAAACAATTACCAGACTGAAAATTTTGAAATCAACGCTGTATTTTTCGATTGTGTTGACAATTTTCTTCCCCAATGCCTGTTTTATATCGTGTGCAGCATTTTTAGCATTATTACCACGTTTATATCCATATAGAAATTACACGAATATCGGTGAAATTCATATATCCTTACAAAATTCAAAACAAATTACAGAATGGAACACGTCCTTATAGAATTTTTGCTAAAACTTTCTGAAATGGACAATAGAACTATAAACGAGATTGTGCCAAAGACAAAAGCGTATCTAAAATAGTGAAAAAACTGTTTACATATAAAGAGAATTTGACATTTAGTATGCATTGTGACGGTTGAGAAAATTTTTTTTGCGTGAGAATTAGGGAATTAAATATTTGGTTTATTTACGTCACAACTATTAATTACAGTATATACATTTACATTGAAATTATTCATAATGATTATTTCATTAGAGTTCAGAATATGCTATTTGTGAGAGAGGAGGCAATACCACCCATCTCTTTGGTGCCTTCCAACGGACTTCCCCACTCCATGGTCATGGAATGGGGGGCGGTTTCTTTCTAACACCTCAAATTCCACTCGGAATTTCCGGCCTTCAGCGGTGGGTTTAAAATGAGTAAGTGAGTGAGAGAATATTAACTCACACTGTTCAGCTACACGAGGGCTTTTGGCGACGGACCGCGTAATTTTGAACCATGGTCAAGTGACGTGGACGACACCTGAGCTAGCACCCCTCTTTTCTAGCTACCACACCACACCCTCTGGAGGCCGTTTCAGCTCTCGACAAATTTAACGTGCATCGCTGCCCTACACGGCGGGTCTTTAGTAGAACTGGGCTCGAACTTATGACATGCCTGCCATGATTCGATGCTTTGATCACTGGCCTACCGCAGCCCCCACCCTCCCCTGCAGCGGTGGAATCCAGCTGTTGGGTTTCTCACCGTCATTGCTTTCGGGGCGATGTCAGATCAAAGATCACAGCAATATTTACCGGTGCTTAGGAACGCTGTTATCCTAAGCACAAAAAGAAGCCAATTTTTCATTAGTGAGGCGCTAAAACGTCACTGCACCCACTTAATATATGTTGTGCAGGGCTTCTCAAACGTACAACATCGGCGACCAAAACTTCAATCACAATTTTCATTGGGGCCCCCCCCCACCAAACAACGTGTTAAAAAAATAATAATGAAATTTTTGACTTTAAAAAGGTACAGTAGAACATAATTAAAAACCCCGGCCCAAGTTATCAAATAAGTTTTCCCGGGTTTAAGATTTTTTGGGGCCCCGGGCGCAAAAGTTACGGGGCCCCCTTTTGGTAGGGGATGGCCCGGGAAATTTATAGGCAGAAAATATGGTTAAGTCCAGCTTATCTAGGCCCTACACGACCAATGGATAAACCGGCGCTGATATGAGTATTAAATTTTTTGTATGTTGATTTTAAATTGTGTGAATATTTTAAGTTACCCTTAAGTTATTTTACTTTTCATAGTTCAGAATGTATTTTGTGTTTTTTTTCCTTTCATTAAATTAAGAGGTTATATATATATATATATATATATATATATATATAATATGCCGGACCCCGGGCCTGCGGGTTTTTAAAAGGGAGGAAGGCATCATCTCTTTTAAAAACTTCCCCTTTATTTTGCTTCAATCACATAAAATCCAACATGGCGCCCCTTTTGGGGCGAAACCCGGGGGAAACTTTTTAAAACCAATTCGGCAAGGAGTCAACACCCAAGTTTTTTCCGAGTATGCGTTCTTTTTCCCGTAAAAGTGCTTATCCCCCTTTAAATGGGTTTATTTCCCCAAAAAATCATTCCCGGATGGTAAAGAATTCGCTCTATTTTTGTTTATTACTTATTTAACTTTGAATCTAAACTTTTCAAACCTGATATATATATGTAGGATATCCCATTTGTAAAAGGTTAGATCATTTTCCCTTTACCGAGGTTTTCTAATCAAAACAGTATTCTACATCAATACCATCTGGGTCCCTTTAAAACGACGGCATCAACCTTTTCGGCAGAGGCCCACTAACATTTAAAACCGAGAAACGTTGAATTTCACACGTCAGCGCCTTTCGTCCGGCCAGGCGGTGTTTAATAGAAACCAAAAGTTCTATTTAATTCAATTGCCCCCCTTAAATTTAATGGGGATCTAACTTTCCTTTTCCCTTCCCAAAATATTTTTTTATCCAATTTTCCCTTTATTTCTTTTGAAATTTTCCCCCATGAAAAATTTCCCCTAAAACCCTTAAAAATTATTTAGTTTTCATCCATTTTTCTTTTAAATTTATGTTGTCTATTTTATTTAAAAAAATTAACTAATACCCCCTTTAAAACCCCCGGAACAGGGCCAAAAACCCCCCCACCGAACCCATCCCCCCTTTTTGGAAGTTTTCGGTTGGTTTCCCCCACAGAAATAATTGGGGATCACCCGATTGATTTAAAATCTTCTTTTCCAACTTTTTTTTTTAAAAAAAAATTGTCTTAACGCCCAAATTGAAAACGCTGACTAAAAATGTAAAAAAAAACGTTTTCCCTCTAAACATCCCAATTTTACTTAGTGATCCTTTTTTTTGGGAGTTATTTCACCCCTCCAAGTATGGGGGTTTTAAAAATTGATCCAGTCCATTTCAAGTTTCATCTGAAAAATTTAAACCCAAGGGAATTTTAATTTTAGTTTTAAAACAATTACCAGGTACTTTTTTTTATTATGTTTTTTATTAAAAAAAAGGGAAAACCCAAAAAGAAGAATTTCAGAGCCATCGTCATGTTGAATAACAAAATTTGGTTTTTTTAAAAGTATAAAATTCATATGTTTAAAGCATAATTTTTTATTTTTAAAATACTATTTTTCTATTTTTTGCTTTTAATTTCGCCCGTTTTAAAATTTCCCCTTTTAAAAGTATATTTTTTAAAAAATATTAAGGAAATCGATGAATATTCAAGATTTTAACTTTTTTTTTTCATTTAAAAACGAATTGTTTTTTTATTGTATTTGAAATGTTGACAAGGGAAAAAACAAAGGTTTTCCCTTTTTGTTGGGTCACTGACCTTGACCGGCGCTTCTAGCCCCCATCAAGAAAACCGATTGCAAAATTTTTTCCCCGCAGCTTTTTGTGTAAAAAATTTAAATTTTTCCTGTAAAGAAGAAATTTCACTGAATCTTTTTTGTTTTTCATTCAAACATTGTTCATTTTTTAATTTAGATAAAACACCCGGGAAATTACCCCAATTTTAATGGTGAAAATTTTATCATTCCATATTGAATATTTTGAATTATTTTTACAAAATTTTTTTTAAAAGTTTTTATTGAAACTTTGGTTTATTATTAAAATTTTTTGATGATGAGATAGATCCTGAATGATTTTATTTTTATTGGTGTAAAAAAAATATATGAGCTTTTCAAGGGCCCAATTTTCAAATTTTTTTCGTTTTGAATGTTTAAATTTTTTCATTTTATAAAAATTTAATCTCGTTTTAAAACAAGTTTTTACTTTGTTTTTTTACACTTTCAAATTTTTTATGCATTTATTATAAAAAAAAAGGAGACAACTGATATATTTAAATTTTTTTATAGAATTTTTTGGGTTGAAATTAATAATTGAAGAAATTTCAATTTTATCTATTACGGTTTTAGTCACACTCTTTTTTTTAAAACATTATTGGTCTAAGATATTTTAAAGTGTATAATTTTTGGGGAAAGTATTTCATTGAATTTTTAATGTATTGGGTATTAAAATTTTTATTTTAAAAATTTTTGTTAATTGAAAGTGAGTTTTGGGTTATCCCATAGTGATACCATTGTTTTGTTGGAACGCTTGACATTTTTTAGTTATTTTTTAGTTACTAAAAAAATTAAATTTAAATTTTAAAAGGGGGCCTATCTCGGCAAAGGTCGACGCGAAGAAAAACCCCTTTTTAGCCACAAAACCCAAATTTTAAAAAATTTCAAAAACCCAACCCATCGCTACCTCAAAGACCTAATTTCTAGTAGTAAAAAAAATATGACGAAGACCCAAACCAAAAAACCCCCACAACCCTATAAGGGGACGGAAAACCAAGGAAGCACAATTACGCCTAGAAGAACAAAAAAAACCTAGAAGCCGTGCGAAAAAAATACGCATACAGGAAGAGGAAAAAAAAAATAAAATCGAAAAATTGAAGTTTGATGAAAAAAAACGTAAAGATGAATTTGAATTGAAAATTTAGGGTCCAAGGGAATCTTTAAAATTTGGTGCTGATAATCCAAAGGGAAAATACTAAATTTCACGTCCAAAAAAGGACCCAAAAACCAAACATTTGTTTGAGGGAAAAAAAAGACATCCCCCTTTTCCCTTTAAAATTTTTTCAACGTCAAGCGCAGATACCCATATAAAAAAGAATTTTGGGGTTTTTCATCTGTTAGGCTTAAAGGCTGAAATATCTCACATCATAAAAAGGGGAGCCTGATGACAAAGCCCCTTTCTACGAACATGTTAAAGACTTAAACTGAAATGTTTTTAAACTAACTATAGAAATATTTCGACAGCTATTTGTTTCTCATCAAAAAACCCCCCGAAAGAAACATGGATTGATTTTTTTCCCATGAATTAAATACTTTCTTCAACGGATGGATAGACGGTTTAAAAAATAGATACTTTTGAAAAAATTACTGACCTAGTCATAACGGGTCAACTTAAAAAGGAAAAAAACCTTTCGAATTTAAAGAATATTACTTAGATGAATGGCCAAATATGAACCCCCTGTTCAATTAGGGAGAAAAACCCTAAAGAATTGAAGACGTTAAAAAAACACTGAAGCAAAAAAACAACCATTTGGAAGAAACAAGAATTTTTAAAAACCCCCTTTAAAAAATCAGACATGAAGCAACCCAGAAAAAATTTTGAATACTTTAAAAGAACAAAATAGAAGTTTCCAGCGTCCCAAAATTTCAACAAACATTATGAAGTTCCCCACCAAGTACGAAAATGTTCAAAGATGTCAAGACAATGTACGGAAAGGGTATTACAACAAAAATTACGAAAACAACCCCAAAATACAATGCTTCCGGGGATGCTCAGACGAATTATTCAAAAAACACGGAAATTCAAAGAAAGTCCAGGGGGAAACCCTTTCACACTCATCGTTAAGGAAGGTTTACGTACCAAAGAAATATTTTTCGGAAAGAAGAAAAAACACGACTAGAGTCCCTTTTTAAAACGCCGACATCAAATTTTTTCGGAGAGGACCACTAACACTCGTCAGAAAACGTCGTATTTCGCGCGTCAGGCCGTTCGTCCACGCCAGGGGTAAGTCTTAATAGCACCATAGTTCTTTTTTTAATTCAATTCCCCTTAAAGTAATTTTATCTTTAAATTTCCTACCCTTTCCGAAATATGCTTATCCAACCCTTTCCTATTCTTTTTTAAATATTCCCCATGAAATACTCCCATAATTTTTAATAAAAATTTTTTACAAACCCGTTTTTTTTAAACTATGTTGTCTGTTTTATTTCAAAATTAACTAGTACACCCCCAAAACCCCTAGAAACCCCGCCATAAAAACCCGGTGGGAAGTATCCCACCTTTTGGAAGATTTCGGTTAATTTAAAACATATATATATATATATTGGTGTAAATAATTTTAATTTTGGGGTTTTTAAAGCATTTTTATTAATTTGTGTTATATTTTATTTAAAAAATTGTACTATTCAGAAGAAATGCCGCCCCCTTTCGTTATAAATTTTGGGGTTTAATCGAACTTGGCGAAATCTTGGCCGTAGAACCGTTGGGGTAATGTGTCCGGGACCATTTTGTCGGGCTGGGACCATTTTTGGGGTTCTGAACCCCCCTGATTCTTTAAAAGTAGTGGATCTCCATTAACGTCCCCTCGGGGTGACGCGAGCGTTTATATTTCTGGAAGTTTCCCGTGCCTATTAGGGCCAGCCGCAACCAGTCAGTCTGATTTTAGTCAGTGAAAAGGGGAATTGTTTTTTACTAGCGATTAGTCGGCTGTGCTTATGAATAATCTTTCCTTTTCGTGTATTTTTTCACTGACAAAAATTGGGTTTGGGGTGCTTTTAAAAAGGGGGAAAACCTTTTTAAGATTTTTCTCGTGAATATTGCCGTAAATCCCTCCTTCCAAAAAGGGTTTTTTCTTTTTATAATACATTCGCATCGCTCTTAAAAAAACTTTTTTATTTTCTTTGTGATTGTTTTTTGCATAAAATCCACGAACCCAGATCTACGCAACAATATATATAATTATTTATTTTTGACTTTTCAATAAGATCATGAAAAACCCTTTGTGGGGCCCCGGAAAATTTCAGAAATAAAAGACGGAGGGGGTTTTTTAAAGGGAAAGAAAAAATTATGTTCAATTTATAGTACTATGTAGAAAAACATTTTAATGTCTTTATCACAAGAATCTTTTGATTACATGGCAATGGAAAACAAATTTTGGACTGTTAAAATTCAAATAACTTTCATGTTTGAAAATTTTTTTAAAAAAAATTTTTGGGAAAAATTAAAAAAATTTCCCACTGCTGCCATTTGGGTGGTGTTTTTTAAAAATACCTTTTAAAATTCTTTTATTTTTTTTTAAAAATCCCAAAAATTTTACAAATTTTTTTAATTTATTTTTTAATTTACACTATTAATTTTTCATAATAACTCAATATTCAAATTCCATCATAATTTGATATACATCAAAACTAAAGAGAGATATTACTAAAAATGAGTATGAAATTAAACAGAATTAAATTAAAATGAAGAAAATAATGCACAAGATATTCCAATTTATAATTCATTAAGAATAGTTTGGATTTATTGATTAGAAAAAATGAACTTATTTTTCAAATTTAGGCTTAACTTTAACAAACATTCAATGTATGAGGTAATTATTATTATACGAGAGATTTTGCACATTAATTGATTAATATAACTTTGCATCAGAAATTCCCTAATTGCAATTTCTTATTTTAAAAAGGAAATTTTTGTTAAATAATGACGCTACTTTATTTTGAACAGATTTTACTCCCTAACGGAAATTTAATTAAAATTTATTGTGACAGTGAGATAGCTAATGATTACAATTTAGACTTTTTAAACTAAAATGTTATCATTTCATAATATAGCTGCTCGCTGTTATAGGAGAAAATGTAAACATTTAATTTTTAAAGTAATTGTTCATACAAATATAGATTTCATCGAGACTAAAGAGTAAAAAATGTATTACCAGCAGAAAATATTAGAATTATTAACTTTAACCCGAAAAGAAAGTTTTTAATAAACTAATTGTATTTAAAAGTCTTGTCTACACTTAAATATTTTCAATTTATGAATACATTTTACAGTTAGTTGAAAAGCTAAATTGAATCATTAAATTGAAATTCTACTTTTCTTTTAGTTTATTACATATGTTTATGAGTAATTTTTTGTGATTAATACACACATTTCTCCTTTCACAGATAAATTATCACATTAAATTTTCACATAATCAGACTTTTTTAATTAAAAGTGAAAATTATATAACAGTATAAATTACAAACTTGGAAACATTTTAACACGTATACATAAATATTTTCTCTCACTAAACATTCTTTATGAGTACGGGTGTTTTTAGACGTCGTATTTCTAAGCAATTGTTGGTGAGTGATTTCATAATGGTGAGCCATGGTTTATATATATATATATATATGTATGTATATAAGGAATAAAATAAGTAAAAAGAGAATATATCCTTATAAAAAATTGGAGAACAGAATTTGCAAGAATCTTAAAAAATGGAACAATTAAAAATGTAAAAAAAGAAAGGGACTAAAAAAAGAAAAAGGGATAACTAATTCGATTTTTAAACCTGTCACTGATTTAAAACAGTAAAATAGGGTTAAGCATTGTTTTATAGGAACCAATCTTTCCCTTCAACAGAAATTTTCAACTTAATAAAAAAACCGGATCCTATTAAAAATTAGACCTAGAGCCTACACGTGGGACGAATACAAAATAATAAAAATAAAAAGAGTGGATGAATATTCAAATAGGATTTTCTACAAGAGGGATAATTACCAAAAGAAAATTGCAAAATATTTAGTACAAAAAGTTACCAATGTTAATTACCAATGCAATTTGTGCTAACTAATAAATTTTACGAAATTGTGTGTGTGTGTGAATTTAACTGGATACCTGTAATCAAGACAGTAGTGACAAATTTTCTTATAATTATTTTGTTTTGATTCACTGCCAGAAATTAATCATTATTTCTTTTTATTAAATTTAGAATAATGTTTCTAAAAATAGATGTGCATTGGTTGTGCTATAAGAAAAGCGACTCACTCATCACGGAATTTCTAAGACTATTACAGACATGAAATTTGGCGGGAATGTTGAAGAGAAGTCCAATAAAAAACGAGTTTTGCGGCAATTGACTCCCCAAACGAGTTTGATTTAATAACAAGTCTTTAAAAATTTAAAAAAATTTGCTTCTGAGCTTGTAGACTAGGGGTGTCAACCTCGCAGCCCGTGGGCCACATACGACCTGCAACGAACATTTTTTCAGCCCGGTCAGTGTACCGGCACACAGCAAAATAAATAAAATATTAAAATTTCTTCTGAATGCAAACGTAAACATTAAATTTTTCTCGTTCTTTTATATACGTTTATTATAATGTATTATTCGGAATAAATCTAACATTTCTATGAATATTGATGGTTTTTGTGATCCACCTAAAATTAAACTTTGTTGGGCCCAGTTTAGCTTTTGAGTTTTTTACCCCTGATCTGAAGTATATAGGTATTTCGGCCTGAACCAAAGGGTAATTTTTGACGTAACTTGCAATGCATCGTTTATCAAATGTTCTCATCAAGTGTTTCCTTCAAAAAATTCAGTTGGAGAGATTGATTTTCTTACGGTCTACCTAATGTGTTAAATCTTGTTTATTTGGCCTAAATTTGTCTTTGAGTTTGACACCCTTGTTGTAGACCAACAGACTTGAATTTTACAAACAAGATACATGCTTTTTAAATAATTAGTTAATTTTTGTAAAATGTAATTCAATATAATTTAACAGATTAAGTCATGAAATGCAACATAACTTACATGAGTTTCGATACATGCTTGAAATATTACTACATTTTAGAAATTTATTACGGTTAAGAGTCAAATAACGAACTGATTCAAATTGGCAGTCCAATGCCAGAGTATAAAGATGTCTTCTCCAAATATATAAGAGCCTAAACTTAATGTGAAGCATATTTTCAGACAGAAGTAAAGGTTTTAATTATCACGAAAATTTGCAACGTTGTAATTCATGCATATGTATATAATATAGTTTATTTTTTAAATTTCAAAATACTGGATAGATAAAGAATTCCTTTTAACGTGTGAAGAGATTTTTCATTTAGCATAACGGTAGAGGAGAAAAATGTGTAAACTGAGATATTTTGGAATAGTTTGATAAAATATGCTACTCTGTATTGATAGCGTTGCCAAAATGTAGGGGTGGACACGTGCAGTGTCAAAATGATTGCAGCTGTAGAAGCACTACCGAACGCAGATATAAAGGGAGGTGTACACAGCAGACGAACCTGTCCTTGGCAGAGGAAAAAGTTCAAAAGTAATTCATGGATGCGTCTATATGCGCGGTTGTAGGGTCTCTGTTGGTGAAAGACGAGCCGAATGCGGGAAATGATCAGATAATAGGGTCAGTCTATGGCAGTACTGCTTAGTTCCAGCAGTTGGTGCAAAGGTTCTCATAAAGGGTGGCAAACGATACCAGATCTCCATCCTAATACCAGCCCAAACGACTCTCGTAAAGCCCAGACAACCTTAAAAAAAATTCGTTGAGAAGTGTTGCGACACCCACCGTACAGTCTGGATTTCAGTTCCTTGAAACCTTCCATACTTTTTCCACTTAAGAAAGCATTACGTTTTCATTCGGACGATGAGGTGAAGAAAGCTATGTAGGACTTTCCCGAGAAGCAACCACAATCTTTCTACAGCGCGAAGCTGTCGAAACAATGGTGTTGCGTTACAACGTACAAGAAATTTAATTTAAATTCCAATAATGGCATCTTTTATTCAACTTGTTCACTTTTCATTTGGGCAACCGTTATATACTATGGATGTTAGAGTACTTTCATATCTGAAAAAATATTTCAAAAAATTCCATAAAGGCATTTATTTTTGTCTAGAGTTTCCTCGACATCGTGATTAAATTTGTCTTCCCCTGGTCACCCCCATTCATTTACAATGAAAAGAGTAATCTAGCTGTGTGAGAAAGTTCCCATAACTATATCAAACGGTTTATTGTGTTAATGTTGTTTAAAAATGCTTTAAACGAAAAACCATTCTGATTCGAAACTCCATTTTAGCATAGAGAGCTACTAGATACGGTACTCTCATACTCATTGAGCATCGTTGAACAGAGAAAAGCCTCAAAACTTATTCCTCACGTTCTATCCTGCAACACGCTACATTACACCGAGTGAAAAGCAGATAAACTTGATTTGCAGCAGTCATCATTATTCTGCCCGGCACTTTTCTTTTAAGAATGAAGAACTAGAATCAATAACCATCTTGACTTTTATATCAACGCCCACTTCTGTCGCGTCTTCAGACAATGACCTTCCCAGGTTCTGAGAAAACAAAATGATTTTCTTACGTTTTTAGAAGAACCTCTTTATGGTAATAGTATATGAGAGACAATTTCATAAATATTCAAACAAGTAATGTTCATAAAAAAATGAATCATATTCTTTATTTGAGAGAAATGAAAAACTCTCATACCTGTATATTTATTCTACAGAAAATTGTATGTATATTGAGAAACTATTAAAAAAAGTGAATATACTGATAGTAGTACAAAAGTATATGTTACAGTTATATATTCCTACAGTTTGTAAAATTTATAGGAATATCTAAATATTTATATAGCCTTATGCAAATAAATTTTTGAGAACTATCTTTATACAGTTTTTTATGTGATTTAAAGTTTTTGTTGTAATATTTCGTTTCGTTTATTTGGTTGTAATACTTCTCTTCATGTACTGTATCTCATCCCAGCTGATAATTATTTACATGGGGATGGAAACCTGCCCACCTATATAGAGCACATACAACTGATAATCAGCGATAAAGACCATTATCATATTCGAGGTTGGATTTTAAAACCCTCATGAAGATTAATTTTTTGTGATCTTATTATTAAATTACTAAAAATAAGCCAGAAAAATACATTCTGCCATAATAAAAAATACACATTTACGCTAATATATTACACTTATATAATTGTATCAGTGTGTGTGTGTGGGATACACAATATATTTTATAATTAATTTAACAATATTAAGTTAAAACAAGTTTAATAATTACCAGTGACCCCTCCCCGTGCTTGTCATATATAAAATTCTATACAGAAAATAACTTATATCTTGATAATTTGTACGGTTTATAATTAATCCCTGAACTGCCAATTAAAAGTTACGCGATTCGCTTCCCAATGTCAACCGTTTTCTACGTAGGTGCGCGTATGTGATGTATGATAGGGGAGGGGGAGGAATAAAGAAGCAAATAATCTGAAATAAATCCTCCGCAAACATTGTCAGGTTCTTTTATTGCATTCCAAACCCTTCGGAATAATTTTATGGATAGCAGTGCACAGAAAAGATCGTACTTCGGAAAGACGCACGTACACGTCCGGGGAACATTTTGACTGAGCGAGACATTTATATACGTACTTCAGGGTTAAATTCGGGTGGTAGTTTTAGTGTCAAAGTACAGTATTATTGAATTCAATGCATTGTTTTTGGGGTTGGGGGGGGGCCTTAAAAATAATTGAATATTGGGTCGCGAATATTGAGACTTTGAGAAGCACTGTACTATGTGATATTGAAAAGGTAAAACCAAGAAGATGTGGTGATGCCATGTTTCAGGGTAGGCTACTGCGTCCACAGAATCTAAGGGAAGGAGCTTTTCTGGTCCAAAGGTGAAGTTGAAACCGTGGAAATAAGGGAGTCGTTGCCAAATCGTCTTATGTAAAAGAAGCAGAGAGATCCAAGTAATAATTTTTAATGGCCATCACACAAGTTGACAGAAATTCATAATGTACAACAGTCGAAGAAGGTATTTAACATTTTCTTGATTTTAAAAAAGACATCGACATGGTCTTTAAGTATTGCTTCAACTTTCAAGACCTTAAATGCGTTCTGTAGCTTTTCAAATGATTTTGCAGCAAACATTGGATTGCTGAATCAAAATTAAATGCGCTTTCTTGGAACACTTACACGCGACATTTTAAAAAATTTCTACTGCATATTATTATTATTATTATTTGCAATATATTATAATATTCTCTTAGATTATAGACGTTTCTTTCATTCACTAAACTTACGAAATCTTTTGATAAAAAAACATGAGAAGGGGGCCCCTTTTTTTTCATCTCCCGGGGGAAAAAATGAAGAGCAAAATCTTTCTGTCCCCTGTATGGTGCTCAAAGTAGGGAAACGACAACCCCTTTAGCCTTTTAGATGAACTTCGTGAGCTCTGATGTGGCCTTTGCCGATCAAGTAGCATTAGTAACAATAACACTATTTTTCGCGGAGAATATGTCTTACATGTCTAAATCTAATTCATTTATTATAACCTAAAAGAAAGATCCAGATTTGGGCCTAATAATTGTTTCATGAGAAAATAGAGCAAATATAAAATTATTCTCTTTAGTACTAGCATATATATAGAAATCCTCATACATCCATATTTTTAGAAGTTAAAATGTTTCTTGCCAAGGCCAAATCAAAATTTCTAGTCAGTTTTAAATATAAAGAGTGAGTTGCCTGTTTCATCATCATAGATTTGATAAATATTTCTTTTTAACATGGAAGTTTAGGTATTTAATACGATTACTTTACTTAAGTAACTTTATAACTTTTTAGGTGAAGTCAGTAACTCACGCGGCAGAGAATCTGTTTCATCTGGGGAATTGATTGTGTATGCTCACCTCTTTTGAACTTCATAATAGTTTTAAAACCGCTTTGGTGTTTTCTCATTCAATTCCTTATATATTTTAATTCTCTACAAATGAGAGATGAACACCCAGCAATATATCAAAATCGAAAAACTCATAGACAGTAAACAAACCACACAATGAAGGTCAAATGAGCAATCGAAAATTAAAATATGGATGTTTCAGTATTATAAACATTGCTGACTTAGAACAGCTTATATATATATAAAAATAATATATAAAATCTATGAATGTTAGTTCAAATTTTTAATCGTTGATAAAATACTTTCCATTCATCTGCTGAAGCTCAAATATATTTTTTAAACTTGTAGTGGATGACACTTGATGTTAATACAGTTTTTTCAAATATTAATTCAATAATGAAATTTTATTTTTAAATTTAAGTTTAATCTGCGTTATTTCTGATGTAGTTAGAGCTACATGCATCAGATGGCGCTAATATATTTTTGTAACGAATTTTTTCTAGACTTCAAACGCATTTTTTAAAACTTATAGTGGATGACACTTATTGTTAATACAGTTTTTTTTTTCAAATAATAATTCCTTAGTTAAATTTTATAAAAGGAAAAAAAAATATTTTCTTTGTTGACCAAAGTATGAATTTACTTGAAATGTTTTTTTATTACTTGTTTTTTGAGCTCGTTAAAGGTGTGGAGGTTACATAAGGAAGATTTGTACTATTGAGATGGTTGATTCAAATTGAGACTGGCACTTATATGACACACCCGTCGCGAAAGAGTTAAGATGAGTAACGGGAAGTTTCGATTTTATTGCCACCTTCCTGAGTTTTGTTAACATTTCGCTATATCAATGAGCATTCATCATAGCTCCATGCCCCAGGCAAGCAGTAATCTCTTACATTCGATGATGAGCGAAGTGAGTGATTGGATGAAAGGTTTTATGACGCAAGAGCCAAATTGGGTTAAGATTTGTGAAAACAATTAAAGACATTAGAGTGCCTCTGAGATAAAAGCACGGTGGGTGTCTTGTTATGGGTGAAAATGAAATAGGACTAAAAGCCCTTTAGACAGCGTCGGCAATCTGGATGCAGTTATCTTCCTATAGTTGTTGCGAATGGGCTGCAACTTTTCCAAAATGTCAGGGCAGGAGAAAAGACGTTCTGTGTTAAGTTCCGTCTCTTGACAGTGTTTGCAGAACGAGTACTTTCTTGTCCCATTCTTCTGAATTCGCATACTCCTTAAGGTATCCGACTACTTTCGGAACCGTAATTTTAAAAAGGCACATACATGGAGAATTTTCATGATATTTAGTGTCCCTTAGATTATAATACATGTATAAAATTATTTTAAGGACACGTTTTGACAAAAGAAAATATTTAAATATAATATTTCGGCAAAAAATTAACTTAGAGTAACCTTTTTCAAAATGTTCTCCTTTTGTGAAAAATGCTTCTATTATAATAATGTTTTGCCTGTATATAGCTCAGACCTCTGTACAGAGGCTCAACTATGATTTTTGAAACATTCACATTATTTTCAGAGTTACAACCATTTGAAATAATTATCGGCGTTTTTTTCTTAAAATTTCTCCTCTCTGTTGTCGTAAAACATGGATAAACCCATTTATAAGTTAAATATTTCAAAATTTCTAGTTGAGCCTCTGTACAGAGATCTGAACTATACACAGGAAAAATATTATTATAATAAAAGCATTTTTCACAAAAATATTTTGAAAATGGGTCATTCTATGTTCATTTTTTTCAAAGTATTGTACTTAAATAATTTTTTATTGATTTACTATTCTTAAAACAATTTTATATACATTTTCTAATCTAAATGACACTAAATATCATAAATATTACCCATTAATATGCTTTTGTAAAATCACGGTTCCGAACGTAATCGGATACCTTAAGTGTTATCCCCTCCCCTTCCCTGTTCACCTTGTTAATATACTTGTCAGGCTTCTACTTGAATTAATGTGCGCAATGTACAGCTTCAATAGTAAAAGAAAATCGCACAAATTAAGTACAAAATTCCAGTTCAAAAATAAAAGAAAATAAATTTTGGTGAGTTTGTTTCTCCAACAAGAGTCAGATAGGGTTAAAATAGAAGGACAAAAAAGAAAATTGCGAACACGGCACATTCAGTCAAGATGTGAGAAACATTGTAGAGGAACTGCATGAAGGATATTCTGAAGCATTTTCGCCGAGCAAAGGATGCTTTCGTGTAAATTGGGTATTGACAACGTAAGGAATTGAATGAAATTATTGCCTAGCCTTCAACATTGATTATTAAGGGTGGGATTCAAATACTTTCACTGAAAACTTAATTTCGACTTTGGTCATCGATGGCAAAGGATTAGAGAGTCTTCTCAAGCATCATTTCTTCACGGAAGCATTTGTCTAATCCTAAAATCTTGTCATGGATTTCGTTTTTTTTTATGTACATTTTATTCGTCAATGAATTTTAAATCTCCCTTCACATTCCGTTTTAAAAAAGTGCACTTCTTACCCCTTCGATCTCCTCCTTAAAACAGAGAATACTTATTGCTTTCGAAACTAAATGAATGGTGAACCTTCTCACTACTTACAAACACAAAATGCCCTTCAGCGAAAGAAACGTGCTTACATTATTTTCGCACACCGAAATTAAACTTAATTCAGACAGCCGACCCCGTGTGGGAAATGTTGGCAAAAACTATTTGGTCTACTCCTTATTTCCGAATTCCTCCAGTTTCTACCATTAGCTTCAAAATTAGGCATCCTATGCGCATTTGACCTCGTCTTTCTACATTATGGTTCTGATAACCCTTTGTAATTTGTAAGAATATCTCTTCTTCGAATTTAGCCAGGACTTCTAAGAGTTGTATCGTATTTTGTGGATTTCTAACTTCCACGTAGTCCTGTACCTGTGGTTCGAGTCGAACTAAAATATGATCCACTAAGTCTGCTTGGGACATTCCTAATCCTAAACTTCTTTCTATTTTAATAATCTATATACAAAATCAGTCGCATCCTGATTTCTTCCTGCTGGGATGCATAAAACTCCGACTGTAGTTCTTTTTATTTTTGATCGCGGGAAAGCTTCGCTAATTCAGCTTTTGAGCTGCGCAAAACTGTGGCTGTATTTTGCACCAACAACGACCCAAATATCGAATACCAATCTTGAGCCCTTCCCTGAGATGACTTTTAAGTAAGCACATGACAGATTACTTGGGATTTCAAGTAACTAAATATTATTGTCGATGCACTCAATGAACTCTTCAACATTCTCCGACCCTGAAAAGTACATTTCCAGGTAGAATTGCATTTCCAAATCTACATTACCTAACCCAGAATTAAATACGTTCGGAAAAGCCATTGAGACATTGCCATCCTGTGATGACCATGTCTTACCTCTGTCTATGTAAGCTAGAGGTGTGGGATTATCAAAATGATGAGACATAATTTAATACAACTTTTATTAAGAATAACTTTATATTACTTAAAGACTAATTTTTGACAATTATTAATTAAAGGAGAGTCGAGCCCAAACCAAATCACTTATTTGCTCGATCACGCAATTAGATTCTTCATTCCACTATCCTAAATAATCCTTGTTATCTAATTACTTATATCTAATATTACCTTTTCCAGTCTGGTCCCTTGACCTAGAGAATATAATCTATAACTTTATCTATGAGGGTTCTTTAATCCGCAATGCAGCTAATTTTGACTGCTTATTCTTGGTCCGCAAGATTTCACACTCAAGCTTTGTCACGCTATTGGATCAGAATGATTCTACACTACAATCTTCTTGAGCCTGCTACTATGCTATCTATGCTATATTTGCCGCGCTTATCCTTTTATAGTATATCTCATTTACATATTCGTTCCGTTTCTCTTCTTGGTATTGTTGGAAAGGTTTTGCCATTAACGTGGCCGTCAAAAGAACATAGAGTTATGTTAATCAGAAAGACGCGAGAGACGTCACAATATTCTGACTCTTTTCTTTGGAGTAGAGATCCAAGCAAAAGCAGGGATTGCAGAAATCGTATCTGAGCGGAAGGGTAAAATTTCCATCCATTTTATTAATTCGAAGCCTTGTCCTCTTTTAAATCAAGAGGCGAAATCTATAAGAATGGTTTTCTCTTTCAGTAAAATCAAAAGCTCAATAAAAAAGCTGTGATGAAATAAATTAAACAGAATATGTAATTATACAAAGGCCAACGTTCCGCTACGCGCTTATCGTGATGTCAAACCAAATTCTACTATATCCCAAAGAGCAAAAAGAAGCAAAAGAAATCATGAACTAATATGTCGTATATTTCTGAATATAAAATGGATTCTGAAATAAAAATTGGAACGATAAATGGAGATAAATTCGACTTCGTTTTTCATAAACGTTCGATGCTTGTGTACAATCTCACAATCTGGAGTTCTTAGCGGCATAATATAACTCACAACGTTAGATTAAGAGAGAGCATTATTAACCAGCTGCTGCGCTAAGTACAAAAATTCTGTGACAAATCTCTTAGTTGGGTAAACAGAACTGCCAGCTGTTGCTCATCTAGCGGGCTGTCAGGAAAATTAAAATGTATCATTTATCTAGAATACAGCATATCTCTTTGGTGCACTTGTTAGATTTATTAGGCGAAACTTTGCCACGTACTAGTCCCGTCAAACCGTAAAATGAACAGTTAAAATTTGTATTGTTAGATAGAAATTTGTTGCAGCTACATATATAAAAGTGATTACATTATAACTAGCCGTTATCTGCCCTCTTCGTTAAGTGTTTCGTAAAGCTTATAAAGCGAATCTATGCAGTGTGTCAGGGTTTAAAGTATCCAAAAGTAACGGTTATTATAACGGAACTACATACTGAAGGTTCATCTGATTCAAACTTTCCGAGATTTTTCGGGTCTAGTCCGATCGGCTGCACGTGCGCCCATTATTCGCCAATTGCAGACGATAAACATTTTACACTGATTTCATTAGTAAAGATGTGGACACCACATTAAAATATGCAGTGCGTACTTTGGTTAACGGATTAGTACAGCGACGTATTCAAACAGAATGTCGTTACTGGCTTGCCTAATAGACTTATCAGGATACCTACAAAATGAATCACGCACATGTCTGAACAGTGTCTTCTATCACAAACACTTAAGGATACTTGCCATTTTGAGATAACAAAGTTCCCGTCTCTTAATGTTCTGTCCCATTGTTGGACAGATTTTTATGTCGGAGGGTCGACATTCCATTCTGTTCGAACATGACGCTGTACACGTGTAACATTTAAATGAGCCTTTTGCTGTGGCATCTACATCTGTACTAATGAAGTCAGAGCTAAAAGTTTATCGTCTGCCGAATAATGCGCGCAATTGCGGCTGATCAGATTAGATCCAAAAAATATCGGAGAGTTTTCCTATCCGAGGATGAACATTTTGTTACATTCTGATGGATAGTTCTAAAATGATAAGTCATTACTTTTGGATACTTAATGACTCGACAACCTGTATATAAATTATTGATATCTTAGCATTAAAAATTGACGGCTGAAAAAATATTCTTACTGTACTTGATTTAAAAATGACAGAACTTCCAAATAATAATTTATAAAATTGAAATAGAATTATTTTTTACTTTTCTCCCATGGATTTCCACAAAACCCATTTTTGTGATAATAGCTCAATTATAAAACACACTTGTTAAGTTTCAAGTCTAAATCTAATAGGATCAAAACGGAATATTTTAACACAAGCCTCTTATAATCCCCTTTGAGAGTTGATTTCTGTAAAATCCGTTCAACAACAGACATAAATATTAAATTTATTACTGTTGGTCTTGTAGTTCAAAGACTGATTTTTTTTCTCAATACGCTGGAAAAATCTATTCTCCCCACAGGAATCGAATTCGTAAAATTCTTTCTAGCGAATCTCCATTCAACAAAAATAACATGCCAAATTTTCTACTTAAGTAAGTAGTAGATTGATAACGAAATTTTTTTTATGAATAAGTCCTACAACACTAACTCGCTCCTCTCCCCCCAATAGAGTCAATATCCGTAAAATCCGTTCATAGTGGATATATATTCAAATAGAAAAAAATATGCCAACAAAATTTCAAGTTTGGACGTCTAAATTTCTGAAACGGTGATATTAATCTCTTAAAACTCTCACAACGACCTTCCGGTCGATTTCCAAAACACTTTTTGTAGCGGATCTCTACTCCATGAAAAGGAACAGGTCTAGCGAAACTCTGCATGTGGTCTCACAGTTACAAGACGGGAATACTTACATAGAATGCCCTCTTAAGCGCTTGCGATACCAATTTGGGGTTCAATTTTGTAAAATTCCTCTCTGTTGAGAATCTCAACATTATAAACGGAACAGGCGTAAAAACTTCCAAGTTTGTAGTTCCAATAGTTCAAAAACGGGATTATTTAGACACAATACCGCTTAAGCCCCCGCAAACCCCTCACTAGAGTTCATTTTTCAGCAAACTCTTTTTGTAGCGACCTCTAATCCTGGAAAGGAACATGCCCACCAAATTACAAGTTTGTAGGTCGAATAATCTCAAAAAAAAAACGAGGTATTCATCTCTAATGTTGCTTACACCGCAACGCCCCTCACGAGGTCAATTTCGGCAAAACTTTTGTAGTTGATTTCTAATCTTGAAAAGCGACATGCTTTACTAAATTTTAAGTTTGTAGATATAATAGTTCAAAAGCGGGAATGTCAATGTATAACACCTCTTAGGAGTCAATTTTACTAACTCCGAAACCTTCTCGTCCAACCATTCCCCAAAGTTTCATCGCAATCGGATGAACGGTTCAGGAAGGCGTGACGCACACACACATTCATTTATATATATATATATATATAGATTTCTAATCAAAGTTTGAATATCTTATTTTTGATTTCTTTCGATGAAAATTACCCGCACGCATACTACATAAAATTCAGCAAAATTTATATGCAAATTTGCCAAATATATTTTATTGAAGAGAATTATTTGCTTTCAGTTAGCTAAATCAAATCTTGACTAGCGATAATTGATAGCCATTGGGACTAAACATTTTTTTTCGTAATGTGGCTGCGGATTGGTATTTTTACCCTTGCAGACTTAGTACATTATCTCAGAGCTGGTATCTCTATTAGTGCGTGGCACCCCTATAGACGATACCAATTGCTGTAAGTAATTTTGATGTCCAGTTTCCTCCCAGAGGGAGTCACCTGAGCTCTGGACGGACGCGAAATTGTATTGTTATTGTCGAGAGCAATCAAGTTAAATTGACACTTAAGGATATTTTACATGCCCATAATCATACGGCATGGACGTTGTCGATTTTCCGCTTCATGAAAATTCACCGACATGGGCCCGGCTGAACCCATCCTGGAGTGTAGAGGGTGAGCGACAAACCAACCGCGCCAACCAGCCGGCGGACTAAAATCGTACACTGCTGGTGAAATATTATGAGCGATTAACGTCGTACTGTAAGGCTATTGGTGACGGACCTATAAATTAGAACAACGGACATGTGGCTATGCAAAGACACCCGAGTTGGGAAAGAAGTGCCAACGAGCGTCCACATCAAACTAATGAGATCCCGCTTGATCATCGACAGATTTAACGCGCATCGGCCTTTTCGACACGCGGCCTCTCACAGACTCCACAACACTTGAATTCATGCATGCCAGCCAAGAGTCTGTGATCTTGACCACTAGGCTACCATGGACACGGGCCATTTGTTGCAACAAAATTAAAATTTACTGCCCGCCGCTTTCCTCCCACATACTCTTGAGTAGCCGCGTAGCCTAGTGGTCAAGGTATCGGATCGTGGCTGCTTATTAAGAGTTCGAGCACAGTACCACGAAAGACCCGCCGTTTAGGGCATGATGCACATTAAATCTGTCAGTTGTCAAACGTCCTCCCGTTGGTGGGTGTGTCAGTTAGAGATGGGTGCCAGCTTGCGTCATCTTCGTCACTTGACCATGGTTCAAAATGACGAGGTGCGTCGCCAACAGCCCTTGTAAAGGAACAGTGTGACGTTAATATTCACTTACTCACCCACCCACATATTTGATTTGTGAAAAAGTACCTTACTTGTTCCTTTTCATTTGTCGTTGTAGATTCATTTGAATACACTTTTGAATACACACATTTGGAATACACACTCCTCATCATACAATTTTGTAGTGCGTTTTTGCCTTATAATTACTTCCCTGATCGATGAAACAGACTAGAAAAATAATCCTGGCCTTTTCTAGACTTAACTAACTTTCCATTTGATGGTGCAAATACGAATATCAACAACACATACAAAAGTTTAATAGCAAACGGAAATATATACTCTCAGAAATTAAAGGTTCATAAGCTTGTATCTTTTAGATGTACGAGTATAACATCACACAATGAAATAAAGAAGGTAAGGTAATAATATTTACTTCACTCAATTTACATGTTGACATATAAAACATATTTAATTTTAGATAAAAAAATTCAAGTTTAATTTATTCGTCTTAGTGTCGAAAGGGGTCCTTACAACTTCCATGGAATGTACTTGTATGTTCATAGATCGATTTATATAGAGATTTCTTACTTCAAAAATTTTATACACTCATTCTGCTCAATATACATTGGCCGGGCTCATAGTTTCCACAAAATGTACTTGGTTCTTCATTTATCGTTTAAATAGAGCTTCCCAATATTAAATATTGAAAACAAATGTATTCTATTAGCTTGTGAACATGATTAATAACAATTGGTATTCATTCAGTTATCCATTTTTATATCTTATAATTATTTTAATGAAATATATGTACGCTCGCGAAATAATAATAGTTTTAATATTGAATGTGGGTAAGAAATGTATTATAAGTTATCAGGTACAAACATTTTAAAGGGTTTCAGCTAAAACCATATTAGTTATACATCTCAAATGTATATTTTTATATACATTGAATGACACATGTGTACATGATATTTCTCGCCGTTAGCGACGTTGAGTATGAGTTTTCAATAAGATCTATAAATCTATTTTTTCCATCTAGAATTCTGCAAATGATTTATTAATTGTTTATTAATATCAAACTACAAAAACTACATCGAGTGTTTTTGGTACAAACAAACCGTAATTTCGAACTACGATCAAGTAACGAGGTTGACACCTCTAGAACCGTCACTGCACTATCCAGAAATTTCTACATTAATCCAACGTACCTCAACAAATTTAACATGTATTTATTAAACGAATCTTTATTAGTACTAGGATTTGAACCCATGACTCGTTTGATATAGCAATCGCCTATAAGGTCGGCTACCTGGACTACCGAGATCCTGGGAACTTTGAGGATGCCAATTATAAACTAAATTTAGATTATTCTATAGGATTGCTATTTTGCAGGGTTCACTGAATGTTATTGTCATATTGTCCCGTTTCAAAGATTAGAAATTTACTAGAATGCCTTTATGTCAGTGCTTTTCAAAGTTTCAATATTTTCGACCCAATATTCAATCATAATTGTGATCGCCCCTCCCTTCCATGTATACAATAACAATGTATTTAATTCAATAATACTATATACTTGTGCTCTAAGGCTACAAAGCGACTTTTAACCTCTCAAGTGCTATTGCGACAAAAAGCGTTAATTGCTCTGAACGTATATATACGTATTTCCGGCGCGATCTTTTATGTGCCACCATAAAATTATCTCAAAGGCTGTGGAATATAATACAAGAACATTGATATTTGTTTAGAAGGATTTATACTCATCTGGCATACAATTTTGCTTATTTCTTTCTTTTTCGTCCTCTTCAATACACGCACCGAAGTGAAAAACGGTTGCTTTAGGGAGCGAATCGGCAAAAGTTAAGGAATTAATTATAAACCATACAAATTTTCGAGATGAGTATAATTTTTGTACATTATTTTATATATGTAGGGATATCCCATTTTGTAAAAGGTATTTTGTATTTTATTTTTAGATCCAGAATTGTAAATATCGTGTATGCATCTTTTCATCTGTATATTTTATCATTATAAGAACAATATTTTTTTGCTTATTGTATAAACATTCATATATTTAAAAACTTATGGTTATAGCTGAATCCAATTTAGCTCTCTTTTTAGTAAATAATTTAGCTCAACACTGTAAGAGCTATATAATCTCAGCTCAGTCAGAGGAAGGTGATTTTTGTAGGATATCCCTTGTAAAAGGTTAGATCATATCCCTTTACCGAGGTCGCGCAATTCTAATCAAAAACAGTATTCCACATCAACGCCATCTAGCGTCCCTTTTAAAACGCCGACATCAACCTTTTTTGGCAGAGGCCCACTAACACCTCGTCAGAGAAACGTAGCCGTATTTCGCGCGTCCGCGCTGCTCGTCCGCGCCAGGCGGTAAGTCTTACTAGCAATTCATATAATGAGTTCTATTTAATCTCAATTGCCTTCTTAAAGTAATAATGTGATCTAACTTTCGTATTCTTTTTGAAATATTCCCATGCGTAAATACTCCCCTATAATTCATAATAAATTATTTAGCTTTCAACCAGTTTCTTTTCTTATAAACTATGTTGTCTATTTTATTTCAAAATTAACCTTATAATACACCCTAAGACCCCTAGACACCACGCCATGTAAAAACCTCTGGCTATCTGAAGAATCCCACCTTTTGAAGATTTCCGGTTGGATTCCCACATATGATAAGCATATGGGGTAATTGGTAATTATTAATGTCCTTCATTTCTTAATATTGTTAAATTAATTATAAAATATATTGTGGAGGTACTGGTATAATTATAAGTGGATGGTATCAGAGTGTAAATGAAAGAAGTTATTACGCCCCCTATGGGCGCGCCCTATATATTGAGAAACACTGCCTTATGCGTTTGTTGTTGAGGTATTTCAAAAAAATACCATAAAATTCTACTTGGTATTGTTAGAGTTTCCTAGGCTATCTTTAAAGAAATAATGATTGGCCCAAAGAGTTTTGTTATGCAATCATGATCAAATGCATTGCAATAAATTTGTGAAACTATTTAGGTATAAACAGGTTGAAAACGAAAATTTTTATCTGTTAACTAATACTTGATTTCACAACAAACTCCGACATATTTGCAGTAAGCAGGGCGAGTCTGTGAATAACGTGGCATTATGAAGGGAAATGAGGGATGTTGGGTGCATTGGTGATCTTGACATTTTGAACATCTAAGGTTCTCCAAACTACCACACCCCCGCCAACGGGAGGACTTTGAGCAACATCAGTGGCCGCCACGGCAGCTCCTTCAATGGCACAGGGTGGTTCTTAAAGTGTGATCCAGAGCACCTTTCTAGGGGGACCGTGGAGTCTCATATGACGTTAAGGTTTTCCCTTTTACTAACTCTAAGAGGCCTGTGAAAAATGAAAGATGCCATCCTAGACTAGATCACTTAATTGCCTTTAATGAAAAAAACAAGATTATTAAGTTCGGGAGGAGTTCAAAAATCTTAAAGGTTCAAGTGAAGAAAGTCTCAAACTTAGAGGTTGCAATGATCGAAAGTATAAGAACCGTTGCTCCAACTCAGCTACAAGTCGACCACGATTTCGTTGGCTTCTATGACAACCAGAGGAATCTCTTGGACACAGGAATCTTTGTCATGGCCAAATGATGCAACACCCCTAATTATAATTTTCGTAAATAACAAAAAATGGAACAAGTAAATTGTAAAAAGCTTCTATATAAATTTTAATTATAAATAAGTTATAAATGTTTTTAATATTTCACTAATTTATCTTGGGCTTTAATTGTTATTAAAATAAGATATTAAATATTTGAAATAAATTTTGCTATGCAGCCATAATGGAGTATTGGCTGCATGAAACACAGAATACATAAAAAACCAGAAACCCTAAAATAAATTTCTATAACACTTTTCACATAAACCTTCTTTTGTTTCTGTGCCACATTAGTGGATTCTTTCTCGAATCTTTTCGGTGTCTAAACTACTTCGCTACAAACAAAGCCAAAGCTAGAAACAAACCAGCAGGCTATGACACCAAGTGTCATAAAAATCCCTCATTTCTACATATGACTGTGCGCGCCACATCAAAAGTAACTTCGAACCACTCGAAATACATCTTTTAAAAATTAATATTCCAGAACGAATGACGCACAAAGAAATTTAACGGTTGGATTATTCCAACATAATTCCATTCTGTCAAATGTCACTCTCAACTGACTATATCATAACGATCTATCTTCGGTAACGGAAGACGGAACTGTCCAATTTTTCGCCGAATCGCGCCTCTAAAACCGCATGTTCGGAATTATAATGAATCTCTGGAGCAGACTGTGAATAATTACTTAACGAGTAACGTCTTTTGTGAACTTTCAGCAGGTCCTTAAATTAGATAGCCTTGTGCACTGAGTTGCTTTTTCCTGGGGTCGCGTGGAAAGAATGGCATTGTACAAGGAACGGAAACACGAAATGTTAAGATTAATATAGTAATAAAGTTTCAGAAGAAATGACGAGAAAGCTTTTTCTGTTTTATTCATTATTTCTTCGTAAACATCTAATTAGAAAAAGATTGCTATTGAAAATGAGTAATATTTTTTCTTTTTCTTTTAAATAGTAAATCGCTATTTGTTTTCCAGCCGAGAACTATTATATACGACCTAAATTAGAGGATGGATCCCCCATGTCGGGAACGGTATTTAAATTATGACTATTTTTGTTAAAAGTTAGAAAACTTAGGAGTATTTAATGAGCCTAGTGGGTGATTTACGCCGTTATTATATAGTCATACTATCCACCATTGCTCGAGGGTTTTGAGCGATGGACCCGTCATTTGAACCCTGGTCAAGGACGAGGACGACATCCGAGTTTCGACAGATTTAACGTGCACGCTTTCCTACACGGCGGGTCTTAGTGGTACTGGTCCGGAACTCATGACATGCATGCCATGATCCGATACCTTGACCCCACTGGCTACCGCCGCCCCCTGTCCACCATTAGTTATTGTATTGTAGACAGGTCAGTGAATGAGTAAAAAGTTGTATTTACGTCACACTATATAAATCTGCTTGCGGTGAGCTAATATTGACGACACACCACGTAATTTTGAATCTTGGTCAAATGACAAGGTGGACACATGAGCTTGGGGCATCCCACTCCCCCAACTTCTCCAGTCACAGCCTCATGAGGAATGAGCCTCTACTAATTTTCTACTGCATTAGTTTCTTAAACGACAAATGATTAATACTATGAGGCTTCTAATACATGGCTCAACAACAAGGTCATCCACGAGTTCATGTCAATGACCCCTGGCTACCCTGATGACAAATCATCCCTCCAGGACGGGCTTTAGCAATATCTGCCAATAATATACGCAAGATTTATTTCTGTAAATAATAACGCTGTACCTTCAGCTACCGAAAGCTTTGGCTGAACCATGTAAAAGTGACAAGGATGTCACCTGAGCGTCACCCCTCTTTCTACCTCCACACCCTCACCGCCGAAAATCGACAAATTAAATGTGCATCGGCCCCTTTGGCATGGTCTTCGGATGGCGCTAGGGCTGGTTCCATTTCTTTTGACCACTAGGCTACTACGGCCCCTTCGGTGAAAACAGTTTATAAGCATGCTTTCGCCGGCCACATGTTAACTATCAAGAACACCCCCCTATCACGATCGCTTAATTTAACGTAGTCCATCTTTTTGGTATATTGGTTCAATTTATTTCACAGTAACAAAACGACGGATGTTGCTGACGAATTCATGAAATCGAAATCGAGGTCAAGTGGACGAGGTAATCTACAGAGCTCTAGCACTCCACTTTTCTCATCCTGACACCGGCTGTGGTAGCCCTGTGGTCAAGGTATCGGATCGCAGTCAGGCCTGTCATGAGTTCGAGCCCAGTACCACTTTCAAAGACCCGCCGTAGGTAGCGACGCACGTTAAATCTATATCGAAAGCTGAAAGTCCCTCCCGTTGTTGTGGTGCGGTAGTTAGAGAGGGGTGCCAGCTCAGTGTCGTCCACCCACTTGACCATGGTTCAAAATGGCGTGGTCCGTCGCCAAAAGCCCCCGTGTGTAGCTTAACAATTCGACGTTAATATATATATATTCACCACTCTTCATCCTGACATTGAGTTTAAATTTAAGTGAACATTTCATATGTCAGTGCTGCTACATGGTGTAAACGTAAGAGGATTCAGGACTTGAGCATGAAACCAAATTAGCAGAAATTTACATGATTGAGGCATAACCGCTAGGCTACCAAATCCTTATTTGTTCCCTTGTTAACAGATCTTTAAAATTAAAAAAGTGTGTGTGTGTGTGTTATGAATGCACGCGTATAAGGCTATACTTCTTGCGTAACAAGATTAAAAATCTTTCTAAAAATTCTTCTTTTGAGCAGGGCAAGCTGAGCCAAGAAGGAAAGGCGGTCACGAGCAGAGTTATGATACTAACCTTTAAGTCAATAATTTGGACCAGCCAAATCTGGGGTGTAATCACGATTTAAATAAATTTAAACACCCCTGCACAGAGACAATAAGACCACAACATGGGGGGTCTTCGGCAGACTGTATCAGGAGATGAGGTGAACCGAATGCGACACCTGAGAACTCATATATTGAATGTCTCGGCGGGAAGAATCGTTCTTGAGAAAAATTAAGACATCCGCCCGAAGAGCCCCTGAGTCCTCTCTGGTCATTTGAAAATAATTAAAAACATTTAAAACTATTAAATAAAAATAGAAGCAGGGCAGCCAGCAACTCGAAACTTGGCCAGTCTGTGAGGATTAAGCAAGAGGAATCCATCTGAATCGGTCGGGAGACTGTAGTTGCAAATGGGGCCCGCTCTCGGGGAAATGAAAACGAACTAACTCTCCCGGGAGGATAACTGTGACGTAAATGGTCACATACACTTCCAACGATACAGAGTAGTAGGTATTACCAAAGTTTCTTCCTTCTCTATCTCTGTAATATCATAACGTCATCAAAAGATCGAACCCCATAGGAATAATATGGGATTCTACTTTAATGATAATAACCTCTTAAGCGTCTACTCATTCACAATAATGAATTATAAATACAGACGAAAGAGCTCAACGAGGAAAACCTATGGTCCGAAAGTTTCAAGCGAGTCTAAAAAATCCTCGGTGCTCTATGCTGATTTAAAAACTTAAAATCCCAAATTAATTTAAAAATGTTAAATATGGGTGTAGAAACGGGGCTATGTTCCTAAAAAATATATCTAGGATGCTCATAGAACAATCGAATCCAGCCGTTGCAGTCGACCAAGGTTGCATAGGATTCGAGCTATTACTGGAGAAGCACTGTGGGGAGCACCGGAAGGGACCAATTTCACGTATTGATGGATCTCCATTGAATATTAACGTCGCACTGTTCAGCTACACGAGGGCTTTCGGCAACGGACTATTTTGAACCATGGTCGTGACGTGGACGACACCAGAGCTGGCACCCCCTCTCCTAACTACTCACACCAACGGGAGGACGTTTCAGCTCTCGACAGATTTAACGTGCATCGCTGTTCCTACACGGTGCGGGTCTTTAGTGGTACTAGGCTCGAACTTCGTGACAAGCAAGCCAATGATCCGATACCTATACCCACTCTGGCTACCGCTGCTACCTATTGAGAGGAAGCAGACGTTATCGAACTCTGAAGTCTAAACAGGCGCAACCTATTGGCGACATTATATGAAACGAAGCACATAGTTTTCAATTCAGCGCATACGAAATTAGGGTTGTGAACTTGGCGAGTTATTTGAACGTTGGCGATAGTTGCGATAATTTCTACAAGTACCTTATTTTTGTTAAAATAACAAAAGAAAAAGATATTTGAGAAGAGCTTAAAATTTAAGTTTGTTCATTACCACTAATTTAAAATAAACTTAAGCTCATTATACTCTAAAGCGAAATTATACCTCTGGAGGCTAGTTAAAAGTTTGACTATATCTCAAGTTCAAAAAATCAAATTAGATTTCTTAAAATGTAGCAATATATTAATCAATACTTTTGGCCAACAGAAATATGAAGCATTCAAGCAGAGAAAAGATTCAGTTGCTTGTAATTTCAATAGAAATTTTATTTCAACAAATATTTTGAATTATTTTCGTATTCAATATTTGCAGAGCTCATTTTAAGAAAGTGGAAATTAGAAATAATAAATGCATAAAACAAAAATAAAAGAGGGCATTTTGTAAAAAGAAATGAAACGTTATGCAAATGAAAATTTTGAATATAAGTTCTTGAATGTGAAATGTGTATTGATTTAATTATGCATATGAAAGAGAATTTCTTTCAATGAAGCAGCTGACTTTTTATTTGATAAATTTGAATATCATGAATAAAGAATACGTTCAACATTGTAAATAAAACAAATTTGAGGAAATATTAAATACCTCTAATTAAAAGTTGCTTTATTCAAAGTGTGGCCTTTCTCTGATTATTTTAGAAATATATGGTCAATTGATAAATTAGAAGGACAAATAAAAAAAAATAAAATAAATAAATAAAATAATAAAATTTTAAACTATTTTAAGCTAAATTGAAATGGAAACAAATAAAAATAATTGCCTCTTGAAAGTATTTACAAATTTTTCAACTTTATTTATCTTCTATTTTATTAATTTAATTATCAATTTATTATTATTTATTTTCTTTTCCAAAAATAATGGAAAATAAAGCTATACATTTTCACTGAGTGCTTCAGTTATTTAAACGCGAAAAAAATTTATTCAATTTTTATCTTTTATAGATTGTGAACTATTTCAGCGGCAAATCTCTATTAAATACACATTCATACAATTTAAAAACTCCATACTATACTCTTTTGAAATAATATTTAACAACTCTTCTTGTATTGTTTTACTAAGACTAATAATGCAGGTATTTTATTTTTGAAAAAGTGATTTTGTTTAGGATTATGAAACGGATGATTATAGTGAATTCGCAAAAAAATATTTCTGCATTTAATAAAAATATATTTTTTAATTAATTTTCTTTTAGTTATATATTGACTGAAAATGGTAAATTGTTCGGTTGGATATTATAATTACTATGATGAAAGTTAGCACTAGTACTACTAAATACACTGGTTTTTCTTGTTAGCATTTCGTGGCCCGTAAGAGCAATAGTATCGCAGGGTTGCTACATATAATCGGTGATTCTAAATTCAATTTTCCGACAGAACTTCTATCGAACGTTACATTAAAATTTTCCAGTTTTAAAAGATATTTAATCATGCTTTGCATTTTACCTTTAAGGTTACATCAAGGTGCACACGCCAAGTTGTTGTTTATGCTTGCCAAGATGGGGAATAACATTACAATATACCTGATATTTTTTGCAAGTTTCTAGTACTTTTAATTGATATTCATTATTAATGTTAATATATATTATGTAATTATCTTATTAATAATATAAGTATACAATTATTATTATATTTTAATAATCATATAATATTAGTTATTTATATTAAATTAAGTTTTTTTATTATATTTATTTATAAATATTACATATTATGTTATTTATTTATAAATATTATTTTCTTTTTTTATAATTATTATTTTGTTATTCATTTATAATTATTATTATGTTATTCATTTATACTATTACGTTATATGAGTATTCTTACGAATAATTTTTGCTATAACAATACGATGATTTTATTCTTTTTTATAATTGCTATTACATTATATGATTATTCTTTTGTATAATAATTATTATTAAATCATACTATATGAATATTATATATAATTACTATTAAATTACATTATAAGATATTATTTTATACTGCATATTATTAGTATAATTTTTATTATATTATATTGTTATTCATTATTTATTGATTGAAAATAACTAAAATCAATCTCTTCCTATATTCCTATTATTTTGAAATATATTTCCAATGAATTTCAAAAACAATTTCTAAAACTATTTTCTCCTGACGATTTGATACCGCAGGCCGCCATCTTGATTCCACCCCAGCGACAACAAGCGCTGCTTAAGGCCATGTCCTGTGAGGATATCAAACTAGTACCAATACAATTTCTAACATATTCGAATCGTATTCTTTTTTGAAAATTTTGTTACAAAATTTACCTTTAAATTCATTATTTCATTTATCAAATGTACACCAACCGTTTACAGCGTCTCAAAATCTTGATGTAATCGTGAATACGGCGTTAAAGAAAGGGTGTCACAAGTCGAATATCAAACGAAGTCAGTTTGACACTGGTTAAAATGACGAGGTTTACTTGCTAATAAAACACAAGCATTCGTTTGTGCAAGAGGTTTCCTTTCCGAATATTCTTTTGCTTTTTTTCTCATTGCAAGCAGCGGCGATAGCTTTAAAGTACCTTTATTTATCTTAATGTATGATGGGAAGCTAAAATGTAAATTAGGGAAAAGTTGGCGTTTCTCTATGCAGCCTAGGTGTCAAGTTGCCCGGATAGTGGCTGGCGTGTCATCAGTTCGAGCCCAGTGCCATTAAAGATCGTGTAGGGAGCGATGCACGAAAATATGTCATTATCAGCACATCTGTCCAGCACAGGTGTGCTCCTCTCTCTCGTCACTTCTGACTTCAGGCTTAAATGACGAGGTCCATCGCCAAAAGCTCGTGTAACTTAACAGTGTGACTTTTTAATATTCACTCATTCACCAGAAATACGAAATGTCGAAGCTGCTGGCGTCTGGAAGTGGTTGCCAAACAATCGAGGAATCAATAGTGGTTTCTGAGAGATTTTCAAAATGGTGAAGTTCCTGAAAACAAGTAATATAATTTTTTAGTCAGTTTCTACTTTGAATGAAGGAATAGAAGTATTTTATTACGATTTAAAATTTGAACAAGATATAAATAAATACATATATAGGAAAGAGTGAACTAATATAAGAATAACTGAAAAGAAAGGCTGTGATTTGTCTGCCTTGATGTACCAATGCCCACCCGGTTTGGTCAGTTTTAATAACCAAAGTTTTCGATGCCAACTTTTGACATAGTTTTAACAATTACATTGTTACAACAATGGAGATGAATCTAAGTTGGCGTCGAAAACTGGTAATTTTTCCAAAACAGGGTTCCAAAAAGTCTAAACAGGTTGCAATGATCGAAAGTATAAGAGCCGTTGCTCCAACTCATGACAAGTCGACCACGATTTCGTTACCATGACAACCAGAGTGAATCTCTTGGACACAGGAATCTTTTGTCATGGCCAAATGGCTTATCAAAAGATGCAACACCCCACTATAATTTCGTAACAAAAATGTGAACAAGTAAATTGTAAAAAGCTTCTATATAAATTTTAATTATAAATAAGTTATAAAATGTTTTTAATATTTCAATTAATTTATCTTGGGCTTTTAATTGTTATTAAAATAAGATATTAAATATTTGAAATAAATTTGCTATGTGCAGCCATAATGGAGTATTATTGCATGAAACACACAATACATTAAAACCAGAAACCCTCAAAATAAATTTCTAGCAACACTTTTCACATAAACCTTCTTTGTTTCGTGCCACATTAGTGATTCTTTTCTCGAATCTTTTCGGTGTCTAAACTACTTCGCTACAAACAAAGCCAAAGCTAGAAACAAACCAGCAGGCTATAACACCAAGTGTCATAAAAATCCCTCATTTCTACATATGACGAAAAGGCCACATCAAAAGTAACTTTCGGAACCACTCGAAATACATCTTTTTAAAAATTAATATTCCAGAACGAATGACGCACAAAGAAATTTAACGGTTGGATTATTCCAACATAATTCCATTCTGTCAAATGTCACTCTCAACTGACTATATCATAACGATCTATCTTCGGTAACGGAAGACGGAACTGTCCAATTTTTCGCCGAATCGCGCTCTAAAAACCGCATGTTCGGAATTATAATGAATCTCTGGAGCAGACTGTGAATAATTACTTTAACGAGTAACGTCATTTGTGAACTTTCAGCAGGTCCTTAAATTAGATAGGGTCTTGCAATTGAGTTGCTTTTCCTGGGGTCGCGTGGAAAAGAATGGCATTGTACAAGGAACGGAAACACGAAATGTTAAGATTAATATAGTAATAAAGTTTCAGAAGAAATGACGAGAAAAAAAAGCTTTTTCTGTTTTATTCATTATTTCTTCGTAAACATCTAATTAGAAAAGATTGCTATTGAAAATGAGTAATATTTTTCTTTTTCTTTTAAATAGTAAATCGCTATTTGTTTTCCAGCCGAGAACTATTATATACGACCTTAAATTAGAGGATGGATCCCCCATGTCGGGAACGGTATTTAAATTATGACTATTTTTGTTAAAGTTGTGAAAACTTAGAGGCTTAATGAGCCTAGTGGGTGATTTTACGCCGTTATTATAGTCATACTATCCACCATTGCTCGAGGGCTTTGGGCGATGGACCTCGTCATTTTGAACCCTGGTCAAGTGACGAGGACGACA
>BMAV01019916.1:274606-308025 GCA_019973955.1 Trichonephila inaurata madagascariensis
ATGGCGGCTACTCTGGCTACTGATTCTGGCAGGAACCACACTTCACAGAAGTTTATAAATTTAGTCATTTGATACTTGGTCAACATGTTATCTACAAAATAAATTTTGTTGTGCTATCTCTTGTCTTTCTTGGTGTTGCATTTACGGTGGCCAGCAGTGTAGCTGAAACCAGCCACACCATTGATCCTTGCCTTCCTCCAACAAGCCAAGCTAGCAACACCAGCAATATCGTAGTTTCAAGATAGGGAGCGAGGATCGAGTCATCAATCCAGTCTTGTGTGAAGTTCAACTTGCTTAATATCTAGAATTCATTTCCTGTATTGTTGGCATTAGATGCCAATCATTTCTAACAAATCGAATTTTTCATTTGCTGGATTTTGCATTGTTGTATATGGAGCAGAGTGCAGGGATCAAATTCTGCGTTTTGCTCGAGAAATCACTTTCTGGGGCACTCGAGATGCTCAAAAAAGCATACGGAAACAATTCTAGAAGCAGATGAGTTTTACTTGTTTCCATGGCCGAAAATGAAATTCAAGTGACGTAGTTTCGTGGATTCGGATATAGTGATCAGAAATGCGTCGAGGCAACTGAATGACCTCTCAAAAAAGGGGTACCAGGATTGTTTTGAACAGTTATACGAACACTGAAACAAGTTTGTGGGTGCTAAAGGGCAGTACTTTGAAGGCCAATGAGATTAAATTATTGTTCTATTTTTAATAACATATTCCGGGTACTTTTTGACCTTACCTTGTAAGGCGATGGAAATAAACACTCACTCCATATTATTTCTTTTATTTGGTAAAGGGTATAAGTTCTCTCTCGGAAAGGGCTAATGATATTTATCCCTCATTTTCGTATCTTAAAATTCTATATAATTCTGCGTATTCAAAACTTTTAAAATTTTGTCTTCTTTAGAGATTAACCCCTTTCTTTCCTTAATTAACAAGTGTTTCACATGAACGGGCAAATTATACCTCTTGCAACTGTAAAAATTCTCAGAATAATAAATATTAGTGCTTCATTTAAAATAATTACAGTTTACGTATGATTTACTTAGGAATAATATTATCCATTCAACTGGAATATTGCATTTGATAAAAACCTTTCTTAAATTTGCTTCTAAGATTTTATTTGTATTTTCTCTCATTCTCAAAAGGTTGTATTATCCTAATATGACACGAAAATAAATTTTAAAATTAATATTTTCAGTAATTGTTATTTTAGAAAGGATCGGCATTCATGCATCTCCCATCACAGGATAAAAACAAGCAAACGTATTTAGTAAAGTGGAAATGGAATGCACAAAAGTGTGCTTCAAAAATCTTAAATGCATGCTCATTTTAAAAAAACCCACTTCAATACGTCTCAATCTTTTCACTAAAAAACAGATTCTTTCGTAATAACTGACATTGAATGTCTCAACAAAACAAAACATTTCTTTCGAAGATATTTTCTTTTCAACAAAAGATTTCGTCTTTCTTAATTTTATGCTTTTAATCGTCGAGGAATTTTTCCGCACCAGCATCGCTTCAGGGTTCAAGTGCGACACATTTCGATTCAACAATGGATTCGCACATAAATAAGTCTTAATTTACCGAAACGATGCACTTAAGAGATCACTTTCGTTTTGTTGGTGTTTTCTGAAAGTTACCAACATTCTAGAAACGATGATGTCTGCTTTTAAGCAGCTCTGGGCACTTTCTTAATGGAGATATTTGTGTGGGGCCAGTAAAAATTTTTATTTCTGGAATGAGAGGGGCATGTTTCTTTGGATAGATTATTTGATTCTTTAGTTTAAAAAGGAAAATTGATGAAATGTAAGCAAAAAGTTGCTCCAGTAAACATATAGAAAAAATTGTACTGGGTAATCTTCAGAACATCAAAAAGGTATAATTCAGGAGGGACATCAACAAATAAGCATTGCATAAGAAAATGAATAGGATATATTTTTAATGCAACCAAAATTGTATCCTTTTCATTTATATCCATCACAAAAATAACAGCAAAGTTTTTTTCTGGGCTGAATATATGAATAATTCTCTTTTTTAAATTAGAGGCCGGCAGCCTTTTAGCTGTGGCGTACCAAACCAATCTTCCAATAGGATTCAGCGTGCCACACAGTAGGACATTTTTGAAGCGTTTCGAATCCAGCGATAATGTATGCACAGTTAGAGAATAGAGGTCAATAATACAGACAGATTTACACTTTTATTATTAATTAATTTTGCATCATTTAAAGATAATTCTTAAGAAAACTATATAGCATAACATATAACTAACTTCAACAAAAATAAAATAATAATAATTGTACGTGTATTTACTAAAACAGAAAACAGACAACATAAAATAGAAGTATTTCCCTTCATTACAGTCTAATAAAAAGATAAATTAAAATTCCAATGCTTGCTTCACTCTACTCGCATGTCGCAAAATAGTGTGCATAATTTGTGACTTTCATTTGGACACGATTTTGAGCATTAATTTGTGAAACAACTTATATTTTTCATGCGAGGAAAGATTTTTACTTAACATGTAGAATCAAAAGGGGAAAGCAGTGCATGCATTTTTCTCTCTTCAAACAATGAAATCACTCCAGCAATGGCATTCAATAATTTACAAAATAAATTTAGTTATCTTTCAGATCTTACATAATTCCGTAAATGCCCATAATTCTGTAGATTTTTGTCAAATAAAATCGATTACACATTTATCATATTTCATCCACTCAAAAACTGACAAATTTGTGAACTAGTGTAGAGTGCCATTGAAAATTGTATCGCGTGCCATATATAGGTTGCTGACCCCTGACTTAAACCATACAATAACCTACAATAATACAACCATAAAAGTAAATTTCCCCCATACGTGTTATTTAGTATTAAAGGGATAAAAACAGTAAAATATGTTTATATGTATATGTGGCATAATATGTTGGCATGTAATAAATTTTTCATTATTGTTTGGTTAGTAGGAGACATATCTCGCAAAACGTATGCTTTGGGTAATCACTCTTAAAATACAAACCAATAAATACTGTGTTCTTTCTTCTGTGTGCAATTAGTTACTACTAATTTTAATATCTCGAAAATCTTTGATGGGGTATAGTTGGGGATATTTCATCTTTGTGGGGTGGTAGTTTTGGGCAAAATTCATTTGACGTCATAGTCACATGATAATGATAAGCACGTGATTACAGCCAATCAACTCAAAAATTCATATGACGTCATAATCACACAGTAAAAGATAACTTGTGTTTCCAGCTAATGGGTTCACGCGCTTCAGAGTTGCCAACTTTTGCTCTTTGCTGAAACTTTCTCTTAAAAAATGCATATGTATACAAAATGCATTTTATTTAAAAATATAAATATATTTACAAAATAAGATTTTTTTAAAATTAAAGAAATGTTTCAAGGATTTTTTCTTAAACATTTATTAGCATCTTTACCCAATTATGAATTTTAAAGTATAATTAGTACAACAGCAAGTATAATTAGTTCAATATCTATTTTAAATTCAATGGAGAACACGTGTCTGTCTTTATCATAGGACCGTCATGAATTTAATCTATTGGCGCAAAGCGGGATTTAAGTGGCCTGCAATTCATTCGTAGTATTTAAAGATTAGTTAAAACTCGTTGTTAACATTAAACTGAAACTTATTAAGCGTTTCATTTGCACATATGAGAAATACTAGCAAGTTTTGGAAATCAAATCTTAATTAACTACAGAAAGATTTTGTTACGCATTTGTCTGCGGAAGAAAAATTGGAATCAAAATTTAAGCCCTTCAAAATCGTCGAAAAGAGAGATAAATAAATAAAAATAAAGAATTGAAAGCATACATCATGAGTAAAAATTACAATATTGAATAATGTAAATAAAATTCTATTCAATTAGAAGTTCTATTTTTCGTGTTTAAAATATTTCCTCACTTTGAGTTATTATACGAATTTCCTTTTCTTCTAGAATGTGGATGTTTCGATTATTGCACTGATCACACTTGAATTAATCTTAATTTACCAGGACGATGTTCCAAAAAAAGAATTGTCGTCACGGTAATAACTTTTCTTAAACGCCTTGCATTCCCCAGAGCCACTAACTACTTTTAAACAGCCCTGGGCGGATTTTTTGACTACTGGATGTCCACTCCCTTCAATTAGGGCATTATCTCTAGTAGAGCGCTTAGCCAGCAAGTCAATACTGTAGAAAAGAGAAAAACGCCTATTCACCTACAAAAAGAAAGGAAAGGAAAAAACTGCACTCCGCAAAGAACACCGAAAGAGCGCGGTTACTTTTGATGGTAAAAGGGTTGGTAATGAGTGGAAGATACCGTCAAAGAAAGGAATGGATACAAAGAAAATGCTGATAATATTATTTCTCCCATGAGGAAGAAAGATGAGTGCATTTTTCCATGGGGTCTTGATAATGGCTGTGATGTGATCTTACCGTATTTTCTTACCTCGTGTATAAAGATTCATGCTGTTTTTTAAAATCAATCTGAAATATCATTTCAGCAACTTTTCAGATCTATAATATGCATGCGAAACTTGAAAAAAAAAATAGCATAACTCTTTATGATTTATTTCGAATGATTTCATCGTGGATAAATATCATACCTCTATTTATACATCAAAATTGCACACTAATCTTGGATCTATTTGATTGTAAAATAAAGAGATTTCTTTACTGCGATACTGGTCACATGAACTTGTGACTGGGGTTGTCGAGTCCTGCGCTTATGTTCTGGGGTCATTAAAAACTCGTCGTGTAAAGGGAAGAGTCTATGTTCGCGTTAAATCTGTTGAGGCTTAAAGAGGTACCGTAAAATACGGTACAAAACGCGCACTTTTAACCCTAAAAGTAACACAGAAAATTAAGGGTGCGCATTTTACGCCAGTTGTGGAAATGATAGCTTTGAAAACAAAAAGAAGATAAGCATAAAAGATTAAGACCTCTGCGTATATCTAAAAATATTGCTTATTTAAAAGAAATTATATATATATATACGTACTATATATGAACTTCATGGGTTTTAATTCTAGAAATATGCACACGTACATTTCGGGTTTCTTCGTAAAAAAGGCGGTGCTCATTATACGGTGAATGTTCCTAAAAATTGAAAATTGCTGCTTAAAAATATAGGAGTGCGTTATACAACACATTTTTCTGTATTTACGTTGATCCGTTGGCTTGACTTACAGTGATTACAAAAAACCTTTCGTGTAGAGACACATTAAATCTTTCGAGTGAGTGAATATTAACGTCACACTGTGTTTAGCTACACGAGAGCATTTGGCGACGGACCTCGTAAATTTGAAGCATGGTCAAGTGATGAGGACGACACCTGAACTGGCACCTCCTCTCCTAACTACCAAACCACACCAAAGGGCACTCTCGACAGATTTAACGTGCATCACTCCTCTACACGATGGGTCTTAGTGGTACTAAGCTCGAGCTCGTGACAAGGCCTGCCACGATCCGATACCTTGACCACTCGGCTACCGCGATCATATACATATAGGGAGATAACTAATAAGTGAACTAATAGTAGGAATTGAATAAGTTGTCTAAGTGGGACGTTGAATAGTCAATTATATTTGCACAACCTTGTCTAATTAATATGTTTCTTGGTTCGTGTGTAACCACGGTAGCTGAGTGGTCATGACCACGAGCTCGTGGCCAGTGAATCGTGAGTTAGATTTCTGGAAGATCTGCCGTGTAAAGAGGCTGATACACATTAAATTTATCGAATGCTCATTGTCCTATTGTTGGTGTGTGGTAAAAGCCCAATTTAATAAAAGAAAAATCCAATAAAATCTGTCTGTGTATTGTGTACGTATGCATGTGTGTGTGCTACTTTTACCGTTACATTGAATTTAATATCTTCATTAAACCAAGCAGAACTGAAACAAAAATCATATAATTCGCCGAATATTCACGATTGAATCAATTTTAAAATCAGCTCTTTCTACTACACCGTGCATTCAGATATTCCACGTATAGTAATCGAATTACAGAGGAACCTGTGAAGAAAAGAAGAAATTTCAAAAATAAGAATGCCGAAGCACTCAGACAGACAACATCTGCTTCTCTTTCGGAATGTTCCATAATTTATGAAGAGAGCTCGATTTACCACGGAATTCGATTTCTTTGCTTGAAAGCTTAGATTTTATTCTCGAGTGAATGCATCTGAAATTTAGTTGGAAGCAGTTACCCAAATGTGAAAGAACCGGACTTGTATTCAAATATCGGAACAGATAGCAATCGCGGCAACGAAACGGAAAATGGAAGGGCTTTGTGGTTCACAATGTTACTCCCTTAGATAATTTAACATAGAAAAAAAAAGATTTATGTGTGCATTGGTGGAATTGGAGAGGTGTTTTGTTATGCTTTTTTGAAAACCATTCTAAAAAAATAATAAGTCACTAGTTTTAATTTAGAAAGTTTTTAAAATGTTATGACTTGATATTCTGTTCAAAAAAAATTTCATCAATTGCTTCAATTTTATTGTGAAAAATGCAAAAATAAAATAGTTGAAAATTGCCAGTAAAAATCATTACGAGCTGAAGTGTTGAGATATAATTTGATCTAATTTATGCTAATACTTAAGATTAAATGACAAACTGATTATTGAAAGTCTTATTGCATCATTAAATAGAATTTTATAATGGTATAAATTGCACCAAATTTGATATTGGATCTCTACGCTCTAGGCTGTTGTTTATGTTGAACAAGATGGGCGACAACATTACAATAGGGTTACCTTGCTATTTTTAACGTGGTATACTGTGTTTGTCATGGGGATGACGTATATTATAGTTAATATTTATTTTTTTTTTACCGTGGGAATCCAATGGTTTTCAGACGATTATAATTCGAGTCCTTTAAAGATTTAACCATTTCCATTAACATTATTATTCAAACTACTGTTTCAGCCTTCTTTAGTGCTATTTTCGAATATGGTTATTTCTAATATCTTTGGCGAGTTCGAGGGTATTTTTTGAAGAATAAGAGAGATGGCAGTGCTTTTAGTTATTGCTGCAAAGTACGTTTTTTCACTTTATTTTACTTTTCAGTAATACATTTTTAAGCGGTTTTGTTCGATGAAGTTCATTAAACGAACTCGCAGTTTTTGGAATATTACTAGTTATCGGCATTTATTAATTGATATTCCTTATTGATTAATTTTAATATATAATATATAAGTATTTTATATGTAAGTAATACAGTTATTATTATTTTTATATTAAATTATTATTGGGTATTACATGCAACATAATAATTATTATATAAGATTGTTATTATATTAGTATTAATTATCGATCGATTTTGGTTACTTTCAATATGTTCTTATATTCGAAATACATTTCAAAGTAGTTCTTTAAAACTACTTTCCTGGCGATTTGTTACAGCTAGGGCGCCATCCTGGATTCCATATCACTCGACAACAAGCGCTGCTTATTACGTAGCACTCCCATATGAAATAATTTCGTTTTTCATACAACATGTTGACGATAAATTTATGTTACTATTCATTCAAAATTAGTAAATTTTGTCTGGAATTTATTCGTCATTTCTGCTAGATATTTCTTATTTGTATGAATTTCAGAATAAATAAAAAGACTGTAGCTAGATTTAAAAAAAAATGCACAGAATTGGAGCATATCGTAGCGAAACAATGCGTTCAAATTTAATAGTATGGAGAAATACTGGAACTTCCGTTTGGTAGCCGTAGAAGTAAAGTCGGTACGGTAGCAAACTCGTGGCTGTGTAGTTGTGGGTTGCAGTCCTGCTGTGTGGCTAAAAAACCAGGTACAAGTTTGATATCGCGGGGCACGTGCCATTGTTTATGTTCTCCAAGATGGACAATAACATTACAATATGGTTACTTTGATATTTTTACAGTTTTTATAGAATATTGCAAGTTTTCAGTACTTTGTAATTGATAGAGCCATTATTAATATGATCTTCATATTATATAATTATTTTATTAATAATGTAACATAAAAATGATTTTTATATGTAATAATATAATATTCGTTATTTATAATGGTTTTTTTATTATATTTATTTATAATTATTACGTTACATGAGTCTTCTTATGAATAATTTTTATATTACAATACGATGATTTTATTTTTTTATAATTACTATTAAATTATATGATTATTATACATAATAATTATTATTAAATCAAACTATATGAATAATATGTATAATTACTATTAAATTACATTATAAGATTATTATATACTGCATAATATTATTTGTACATGTAACTTTTCATCATATTATATTGTTATTCATTGTTTATTGATTGATCTTCGTTAATCTCAATCTCTTCCTATATTCTTCTTTTGAAATATATCTTAATGTATTTCAAAACAGTGTATTATAAGAGTGTATTATATCAATGAGTGTATTATATCAATGTAAATGTGTACTTTATTTTTATTACGTCAGAAAGAATTTTATTTACTTTCAGTAAATAAATAATTTTTTTAAAAATAATCATTTGATTTCGACTTTTCAATACGTTTGCACCCCCTTGTAGGGTTATTAGGCCCCCTAGGGTGGGCGCCCCACAGTTTAATAAATGCTGTCCTATAGATTAAAAATTAAGATATTTGTTAGGATCTGAAGCCCCGCATCTAGCAGTATATGTGTTTTAGGCGCGACAATGGCGAAACGTAGATGGAACAAAAAAGGAGAGAGGAAAAGTCCAAAAGGGACTAGAAGCACGACAAAAGTTGTAAAAATGTGCAACATAGGCTGTAGATAATATATATTTTTTATTTGTATTGTGATGTGTCTCTCAACAAATTACCTTAAATAAAAAGATCGGGGCAAAAATTCTGGAGTTATATGGAATGGAAATTATGGAATTATATCGTTTTATCCTAAAACTCCCATTAAAAGAAAAGAAAATACTCCAACTTCAAAGAATTACATTAAAACTGGGAAAAAATTGAATTATTTACATAATGATGCTCGCCATTTTATCTCACTTTTGTGGGCGAGTGGTTTTATATTTGAACAAAATCATGTTTCTTCATCAATTAGAAATTATTTATTCTTTTATAAATAAAATAACTGTCTACACTAGTAAGATCGTTTAAGTAAGATTCCAGTGCTTCTCAAACTTTCAATATTTGAGGCTCAATGTTCAATCATAATTTTCATCGTGCCCCCTCCCCCCCATAAAATAATGCATTAAATGTAATAATAATGTACTTAGATGCTAAAATTACAGTAGGATTTTAATTATAAACTGTACGTAACTTAATTATACGTATTTAGTTTTATATATGTTACTTTTAAGTTATACATATTTTAAGTAAGTTACTTTTGAGTAACATATGTTTTAAGTAAGTTACTTTTCAGTAATAGAAAAATTATTATGTTCCTTCATACTTTTCGTTTTTTAAATTGCAATAGATTGCAAAATAATTTACAACTAAGTGAAATATTTATTTCTTCAAACAACCTTATAGATCTTAGCTAAATATACAAAAAGAATTTAAAGTGTCAATTTTTTGTATTAGACATTCTTTTGAAAATCTTTGCATTGCAAAAACAGCCCGTGGTGGACGCTAGTAATTATTAAACTTGCTTAGTATTGATAAATTACCTATCAAATGCATATTGTACAGTGACGATACAATTTTTTTTATTTCTAATGGGCTGCGAATTAATCATTAACCATTTCAGACCTAGCATATCCCTCGGAAGTTGGTATCACTTTTTAATGCGGTGCCCTACAGACGGATACCCATCGCCGCAGGCAATTTTGACGCCCATTTTCCTCCGTAGAGGGAGGCACCTGAGCTCATACGATGCGAACCTGTACCAGGATTTCATTTTGCCGAGAGCATCCAAGCCAAACAGATACTTTAGGGATATTTTACACGCCGTATAGTCGTACGATATGGCCGCTGTCTATTTTCTGCATCATGAAAATCCACCGACTTGGGCCGGGGTCGGACCCGCAACCTTGGGGACAGAAGGCCAACGACAAACCAACCACCCCATCCAGCCGGCGTACTGTTACATTTATACGCATATTTTTATCAGTGTAAACGTTTATTTTATTTTCTATGTTGTTTTGATTTTTTTTCAGTAAATTAATTTATATTTTTTTCAATCTTTTATGTTCGACATTTCGAGATGCTCTCCCTTCCCCCATATAGGACTATGGCGCTCCCTCTAGTGGTTCGTGAACCACAGCTTCAGAATCGGTGAACTAGCCTTTATGTATAATAATATTATTACAATGATATGTTTAAAACTAAAGAAAATACCATTTAATATTGAAAGAACTTTTAATGAAACCTCTACAGGGAGTTGGATAATTAGTATAACAATTAAATAAATTATTTTTTTTACATTGTATTGATTTTTCAGACTAAGAAAAAATAATTCTTTAATTTATTCTATGTTTCTATTCTTTTATGCTAAAACACACTTGGAAGCGAGATATACTGTTTAAAATATTCCATTAAGAGTTAATGGTCCTTTGTTTAAATTGTATGCTTGGACGTAACGTTAACAGAATAATTTGATAATATTCCCTCACGATGGCAGAATATATCTAGAATGTCCTTTTTAATCTGATTTCGTATCCCGTTTGTTGATCAAAAATGACGTCGTGATAATTAATGATGGGATATTCTTGTGTTTAAAATATTCTCTTGATATTTTGGAAAGCCAGATGCTGTAAAATGCTTTAAATATAAAATTGTTCAGTGCGAAATACAAAAGGAACTATAGTGTTGAAAAAATGCATTGAAAGTTATCCGAGGGTAATTCCGAATTTTTTTTTTAGATACGCTCAGACGAGAAGTTACAAAAAAAATTAACGTTTTAATTTGAAAATACTAAAGTATTTTAACACAGCAGACAAATTCTTACTAACTTACTTCAAGTTGTTTAGCGTAGAATAAATTTTAGACAAGAGAGAAAATGGAGTTGACGTGAGAACATTATCTTGCTATGATTTTAAAACTGCATTAAATCAATACGCATGCGTTCAACGGCTTTAGTGAGCATTTAGTGTTGAATCTCCATGCCATGCTACTGTATTCAGATGGTTTGCAGAGGTCGCAATTTTCTTCAGGATGAACACACAGGAAGGAGGTGGTCGGCAGTCATCCCGGGTAATGTGTCTGCATACTAAACATGTGTAAGGATGATAATCGCTGTACCTACCAAATGATGCAGAAGGCATTTAACATTGGATTCACAACCATACACAAAATTATTCATGTAGAATTGCGCATGAAAAAAGCAGTTCGAAGTTGGGGTTTCCCCATAATCTAAGTAAACACCAAAAAGAGGAGCGAGTTTGAATCAGTAGAGAAATACTTAAAGTGCTAAATGATGGTGACCACTGCATCATTTCTAAAATTGTGAAACTGGTGATGAAAGAGTCTTTAGACCCAGAACATCGAATGATGGTTGGAAATTTAACTGAAATACTCAGTTTAAATGAAAATGAGTTACAAATTTTAGAAAATATAAGTTGCCCAACCGGTACAATGGTTAGCGACGCTGACTGCGGTGAATTAGGGACTGGGTTTGAATCCCGAAGAAGACATGGATGTTTGTAAATGTAGAGTGCCTTTGCGGCATAGGGGTTACTCTAAATAGCCGTCGAGCCGAAAGTCATCTCGTGCGGTTGATGGAAAGGGAAGAGAGGTGGGAAGCCTCTGGCAACCCCCAGGGTTTTCTCCTCCTAAATTGGGGTGGAACCGAGCCAAATCGTACTGTCCCCTGCATGGTGCTCAAAGCTAAGGCTATAACGACAGACGTAAAAATTCCAGCCCTTAGCCGTGATGAATTTCGTGGGCCTCCATCTGACTTCGTCAGGCAGGTGGCATTAGTCGCAACAATAAAAAATATAAACTCCAACGAAGAGCGTATTTTTTCAAAACGAGGAATAAAAAGATTTAGCAGACTACGAAGAAATTTTGCGGGGAAAAGATTTTGACCCTGCAGACTACTTTTTTAGGTTTCATGAAACCTTTTACATCAAAATAACTTTGATTTGCGATTTTCTATTTGTATGTTATCTCAGATTCATTAAACTCATTCTGTTTTTCTAAATTATGTTTTGTCTCAGGTCCCAAACAAAAATCATTTACATGTATTTATATGCAAAATTATGCTCGGGCTTTCGTGGTTATCCCTCCGCCCCCCCCCCCCGTTTCGCTTAAGTTCGGGGTATTATTGAGGTTGATTTTGCCTGTTTTTTTTCCATACTTCTAATTTCTGCAAGAATAAAACACAGCATTTGAGTTAACAAAAAAGGAAACCTTCTTTCCTTTAGTTTGTTTTGATGTGTAACATCTTTCCTCTCGGCTGCTGGATATTTGTCGGAGTGATTTCGTGAAAAGGGACGGAAATGGGTAACAGGAAGTGACGTCAATGGGAACTTGGCAATAGAACCAAGTTGGTATCATATTTGTCAACCAAATTTGCCGTCAATTTAGTTACTATTTTGGCGACGTTGGCGAGTTCAGGACCCTCTGGATTCTTCTAGAAATTTGTGAATTTATCTACTAATTTCACGCTCTGTGACGCGTGCGGATTTTTTTGGAAGTTTCCGCTAGGTCTATAAATAGAGCGGTGCTAGCCACAACAATTCAGTCTGGATTCAACCCACGAATAGTGAGCATTGTTTTGATAACTGATTAACTCGGCTGTGATTGTGAATAATATTTTACATACGTGTATTTTAAACACTAATAATTGTGTTCGATTGCTTTTGAAAGAGTGAAGACCTTCGGAGATTTACTGTGTGAATATTGCTGTGAAATCTTATATTTAAAGAATTGGATTTCCGATAATAAATTCGCATCGCTCTTAAAGAACTGTTAATTTTCTTTGTGACTGTTTTGCATAAAATCCTCGAACCCCGATCAACATTACAATTTGGTTCCGGGGGAGGGGATTTTTTTTAATATTTTTCCCTGAGTCATTGGGGTCCATATAGTATTAATAACCAGAAGAATTTAATATTAGTAGATAAAAATAATGCGGGTCTTAAAGGGTTCTGCTCTTTTTTTTAAAAAAAAAAAACTATCATTCGCTTTCCATGATTTTGAGTGGTGATTTTAATTTTAAAATCAGTTTGCTAAAAGCTGAGCCGCTCATAGATTTTTTGAATGATGAACTCGAGCTCTCTAAATAAACACAAATCAAAATGTTTCGACAACTAACAGTGGTACTGTTATCGATGCTGTTTTTTCAACGGTTTTTATAAATACTTTGTAATTACAAGTACATGTGTCATATTTTAGTTATCATAAGCTATCCACTCTTCCCCAAATTGAACAAGAATAATTATTTTTGAAAAAAGATTGCATTACTCTTTAAATTTATAGTTATTCGCGATAGAAAAATATTTCCAATCATACCCGATTCATTTTTTTCAGGATATAAGTTACTATTGCGTATTTACCACGACAACATGTCAGATGTTACAATCATATGCGACTACTGTAAGGCTCGTCTCTTTTTTGCAAATTCAGACATATTTTTAGGGTTGTTGTTACACATTTTTACTTTATTTTGAATAATGCGTCTATTTATTGTTCGCGTCATCTGATTGTTTTACTGAATAAAATGAAAATAAAATTTTATAAACATCATGTTATTTTTTCTGAAACAATACTGTTTATTTTTATAACTACAAAGATACATATGAATTTTTTTTATTAAATAATTTATGGTAGGTGTTAATTTTTTATATTATAATATTTATAAGTATAGTGAAATTTATTTTATTTCAACATGCTATTAATTCTCTGAACAAATATTTTATTTGATTTCAGATAATTATTCACAAAACTGTACCTCTCGTTTTTTATTTCAATGACACTCTTATAATTATAAACTGACAGAAATTACTTTCCCCCCTTTTTATTAATATCACACTCCAATTTATTTTGAATTATTGTCTTACGTATAAAATTAACAATATACAATGTATTCAGAGGGTTGCCACACTTCAAAAAAGATACTGATCTCTGTGGACCCCATTAATTTGACGAAGTGAAATTATTTCAGTGTCTGTGGAAAACAATAAATTGTGCGTCGTCTTCATTTATCATGAATCGCTCGAGAGTGAAGGAGGTTTATGTGATAAGAATACTGCATTTTGGAAACTTACGTTGAATCTTTGTTTTCAAATTAAAAAGTATTTTTTACTTACTTGTAATAAAAAAAAAAGAAAGATAAACAGGGTGACTCGAAACTCAGCGTCGAGGGGAGGGATGAAAGGGGGAGGAAATTTCATACCCATTCTAGAAAAAATAAAAAATAAAAATATTCCATATCACTTGGTTAAGCAATGATTAGTTTTTTTCTTTTGAAAATATAGAAATCGACCCCTTTGGATTAGGTATTATGACCGAAGTTTTCGCAATTTTAAAATGAATTTCCGCTAACGTGTTCATACATAGCCGTCACAAATTAATTACAGTCACAAATGGGGCAAAAACAGTTGGCTTAGTTGAAATTAAGGTAGTTTGAGAAAATATATAATGTTTCTTTTCTCTTTGAATTTCCACAAAAAGAAAAAAATGTTACATACTAACCCTGAGCAAGTTATTACCATAGTTGACCGATTTAGTTAAAATTCTAAAATAGCGTAACACACTTGCTACTTTTCTATCGATAACAATTACAGCCGATTTTATTTCCTTATATAACGAAATAACTTCATTTAAAAAAAACCAACTCTTAAGTAACTCAAACTAAGCCTTAAATTAAAAAATAAAACGGAAAATTTGAGCCTATTTGGACTCAAATGACTTAACATGAAAATTTTTCTGATGTGATTTTGGTGGAATGAATAAGATTAAAAATTTTGAAAACGGATTCAAGTTAGAGCTAAACGCAGTTTACATTTCGAAAAATGTAAGGAAATTTAATATTCCCCTCTCATAATATTAATTTTGTCCCAAGAATATACAATTTTAGGCAATTCCTCCCACTATGGGCAACGGACACAGTTTCTATTTGATGACACAGACGTAGTAGAGTAGTATTACAAGGCAAACAACATTGTAAAACAAACAGTTTGAGTAGGAAACAAACAGCAGGGAATGTACGGCAGAGGGGTTGAATAGAACACTGCTGCTAAAATTTGTGTTGATGTGATTAACAAGAGTAGACCGAATTGCTGCAACAGTTGAGTGCCCTTACAAACTACATACCATCAGCTTCAGCCCCTCTGAAAAGTTCTCGAACATGTCAGTTGGATCCTAGATGATTGGAAACAAAGCATTGCTTTATCAGGAGTTCTGATCCAGTTGGAAAGAGCTGAACGCTAGAGTTCCTTGGATCTATGGGGTGGTCCCCACCAAATGGCCCATTTTCTGTTAGGGAAAATTTTAAAAAAATCTGTAAAAATTTAAGTGTTAGATTTAGTTTTTTTTTCTATGTTCGTAAGAAATCCTTTCGTGTTTCAATTACACAACCATTTCAATATTACGAAGATAAAAATACGTGACTAGGTTCGTTTTCATATTTCCTGATTTGTATCGAACGCTTAAATCATGTACATAGTTTTTTGCTTATAAAAACAGTAAATTTATTTCGAACATTTGCAGAATGAGTGAATATTAAAGTCGCACTGTTAAGCTACAGGAGGGCTTTTGACGACGGACCTCGTAATTTTGAACCATGGTCAAGCGACGAGGACGACACCTGAGCTGGAACCCTTTCTCCTAACTACCACACCACACCAACGGGATGACGTTTGAGCTCTCAACAGATTTAACTTGCATATCTTCCCTACACGGTGGGTCTTTAGTGGTACTGGACTCGAACTCGTGACATGCCAGCCACGACCCGATACCTTGACCACTAGGCTACCGCGGCTACCAAATATATGCAGGAATAGATTTGTAAAACTAATTTTTTTAAAGAAAATTGCTTAAAAATGTATTAATATTGACATGTTAAGAATCAAATCGACATGTATTTTGTCACAAATTACTAACTTGATGTGTAATGAAAATACACGATTGTAGACATGTGACGTTATAATCACGCGTCTTCAGGCAATGAGTTCATCATGTGTCGTCATAGTCTTATGATAAATGCAAACATGTGTGCTTCTACCCAATTTGTTCATTGGTTTCGTTGTTGCCAATTTTATGAAAGGAAATTTTGCAAAAAGCAAAACTAAATATTTGTCCAAAATAATAACGCACTTGAATACGTATATGAAATAGTACCCGTTTCGATGCATACTTCATGACGTTATATACTGTTTATATGTATAAATTTATTGATCTTTAAATTATAGAGTTCAGCATTCGGTTTTTTGAAAAAAAACTGTTATAAATCGTATCTCTTTACTTAAAAATTATAGGACTGCTAAAAAATATATTTCTAAAATTGACGTAGAATTATCTTTTACGCTTTCGTAATTCACTCCCATAATATGGATTTTCCTGAAAACCATTTTTAGTAAACCCATTTTCAAAGTATTTCTTGATACCATTAAGAGAAAAAATTTGTCCTTTTAACTTTTGAAAATTCTAATGTTTCAACTGTTACTTATTCTTGATCAAATATACAATGACAACAATCTTTTATTCCGATCTAATTCCAAAAATGGGAAAATTAAAGCAAAAGGTCTTACGTATCTTTGTTAATTTATTAAATCTAACTTTATTTTAAATAATAGGCAATGAAATACAAGATAGTATCTGACTGTAGATCAGCATCAGAATCAGCCAGAGTAAATTCTTCGGTTTAAGTCAGTGCTGCTTAAACTTACAGTATTTGCGACCCAATATTAATTCATAATTTTCATCGCATTCCCCTTCCTTACAAGAACAATGTATTGAATTCAATGTGTTGAATCTAAAGCTAAGATACGACTTAAACATCTTAAGTTCCACCACAGTATGTAAATATCTTACTCCCCCAAAGCGTTAATTGCCTCAGACGTGTATATGCATCTTTCCGAAGTATGATCTTTTCTGTGAAATGCTATCCATAAAATTATTCCGAAGGTCTGGAATGCAATAAAAGGACATTGTGACAGTGTTTGCGAAGAAGTTACTTACTTCAGAGGATTTGATTATTTACTCCTCCCCCTCCCAATACATCACAAACGCGTGCCTACGTGGAAAACGGAGGCATTGGGGAGCAAATCGCGTAAATTTTTATCTGCAGTTAGGGATTAATTATAAACCGTATTAATTATCAAGATAAGTGTTAATTATTGTACATAATTTTATACATTACAAGCCCTTGGGGGATCATTAATAATTATTAAACTTGTTCTTAATTTAGTATTGTTAAATTATAAAATATAATGTGCAATGTGTGTGTGCTGATACATTTATAAGTGTTTTCATCAGTATAAATATGTATTTATTTCTTATTATGTCAGAATGTATTTTGTTTGTTTATTTTCAGTAAATTAATACTTTTTTTAAATATTAAAATTTTGATTCTGACTTTTTAATATGCTAGCACCCCCTCCTCCCTCGTAGAGTTATCACGTCCCCTTAGGGTGCGCTTCGCACAGCTTAAGAAACGCTGATTTGCTAAATAAAATATTAATTCATCAATTTGCGAAAATGTTAATCATTAAAATTTAGATAAGTTAATTTTTACAGCACGTTTTTCTAACAAAAATAATCATTACGTTATACATTTTATGAATTATCTTTAATAATATAAATTAAAAGGCAGTGGATTAACTATTAAATGTTTTGTTAACTTTAACCGGGAAAAGAATGAAGTAACAAAATTGCAATATATTGACGGCAATACAAAAGAGATTAGTTTCAAGAGACAGGCCAATTAACTATTTCGCTGCATCGTCCGGAAATTGATCCTAATTAGATTTAAAGTTTCTCAAAGTCCAATTAATGCATTAATCGAGTCATTGATTTAATTAGGGGTATTCGCAGTCTGCAACTGCCTTCGGCGATTTCTCAAACTTATGACTAAAGATTTTTTTTCCTAAGTTCGTTACGTTTGTGGATGTGTGAAATTTATATTGGAAAACGATAATGGAATTTAAGATTTAAAACTACGACGAAATTTATTTATAAGGTTTGACCCACAAAAACAAAACGAGACTAAGTATGTTACTTGAAAAAGTGTAGAGTAGGCAACAAATGTTTTGGTGGCGTCATCCCACACACCTCCCCTATCCATGTGGACAGTCTCGCCTTAATCAATTACGCTAGTCGGGAGTACTACGTCATTGACATAACACCTGAAACTGCATTCTGCTGGGAAAATGTTGAATCAACATCATTTCTAGTGAAATTTAAGAAATCAGACACGAAAATATTTCAGATATTAACCGAGGCTTATAAAGATGACACTTCGTCTCGTTCACATGTGTTTGAATGGTATAAGAGGTTTTCGGGAGAAAGGGTTATATATAGTGTAAAAGATGATGAACCTTGTGGGGAGCCAAGGTTAGCGATTACAGACCCAAACATAGCCAAAACTTGTGATACAAGTGGATTCCCACACATCAGTGGACACACTGTTAACCCGCGGTCACTCGCGCCTGTTTTTCTACCGTCGTTACTCGCGGGGTGTAGAGAACACCCCAAACTCTTAACACGTGTATTTAAATAAGAAAAATTTTTTAAGTCAATTATGATATATATTTATGAAGTATAAGAGTTTTTTTGTATTATACAAACAAAATTGTTAAATTTATTGCATTCAAATGAGACTAGCATTAATTTAAACTAAACCTACAAAATTTTCATTTTGAAGTACACAATTTTAAATTTTTTCATATAAACCACAAGTAAAACGTATTACCAGTAATAAATACACTTTATAATTAATGATAAGGATAGTAAAAAGTAGAAAAATAATATTTAAATCATTTTTCAAACATTCAGAGCAGACTGTATTCATATGCTTTAAGCAAATATTTTTCTTGCATTGAAGACAAAAACAAATAATTTTTATATCTTTTACCCGTGGACAAGCTGTGCAACACCCCTTTTTTAGGGGGATTAATGCTCTTTTTAATATATTCTGTGTCAGTAAAGCTTCTTTTGAGTGTTTTGTTAAGGTTTGGGAAATCCGATCTCACATATCCCACTGTGGCTGCACAAGATCCATTCTAATCTCCTCTAATAAAATTGAATGTCTGATTTATTTTCAGGAAGAACCGAATGATAGACAAAGGAAGCATTAATTCCTGCAGTATTAAGTAGATGATAAAATATTCGCAATGGCCAAAGGTTACACACACATATTCGCGATACATAATATATACTGCACACACATTTCATTAGTGGTAATATCAACACCACCAGTATTATAAAAATTTACGATTTCAAGTTTCATCTCTCCAACTTTGGTTTCGAAATCAAGCAGTCGTTGAATTCACTTAGTTCATTTTGTCAATCTGTTGATACAGTATCTAATAGATGACAAAGTCGCTATTTCTCCCTTTCCGATGGAGTTTTTGTCATAATTTCTAGAAAATTTTTTGAAATTTTTTTTAAAAAAATTGTATTTTACAATTATTTTATAGAATTATATTATTTTTATACCACATTTATTGAAATATTAAATAAAATATTCATGCATATTAATATATTTGAAAAAAAAAATGTAAGCGGAAAGAGTAAAACGTACTTTTCCGTAGATGCTTCGAGTACGAAAATATAACTCAATCACTCGCGGGGTGTTCTCAGCACCCCAAATAAACTTTTGAAGGTCGTTACATTCCAATCGTCCTAGCGAGATTGATTACATCAGGCCTGAAGGTTTAATGACCTAAAATGGGCAGCTACAGAAAAAATCGTGGTTCTGCGCATTATTTTTAGAATTGTAGGAGGCTTTTCTTGTTGCTGGGGTGTACAGAACACCCCGCGCGAGTGATCGCGGGTTAATCAAGACGAATAAATTGAAGTACTAAAAATACTTCGTAAAAAAAAATAAGAAAAAAAGGAGCAGAATTGGGGAGTGATGGATGGATGTTGTGCCCAGACGCTGCACCGGCTCCTACTGCCCTGTTTTTTAAGCAGTGAAAAACGAACGGAACTACATGAGAAGAGTATCTCATACCCAAGATTGTTTATATTTTTCTTAACGCGTAAAATTTGATTACGAAGGTGAAAAGTAAGAAAGTTAGTTTTTCTGTTCTTTTTATTAGGACATTCTGTACATTGTTAATACACCCTTTTATTCGCGAGTGAGTGTTTTCACTGAATCTTAATTTTTTTTTTTAATTTCGTCCAATAATTGCTTGCTTGTTTCTACATTCTTCTGTGAACAGAAATCCAAAACACTTCAGAAATCAGCGTCTTGTTCGGTGTGTTATTGGGGGTTCCTGAGTATTTATCAAAATAATTTGCACATTTATTGTCTCAACGTCCAATAACACAAAAGATATTGTTATAGGCTAATGGTTACATTTTCTAACCATTGAATAGGATGTGGTCGTTCTATCAAGGACCACAGTTGCTCTCTCAGTTAAATTACCTGGATAGATTTCGGTGGAGGAATCATACGTGCTATTATACTTTTCAACATTCGATTCTTCCTCATCATCCCCGCAAAGAGACTTTCTTCATCCAAAAATACAATTGTACTGTATCTATTAAATTAATTAAATATCATATTTCTTCCTCATAACTACAATAATACGCCACTGCATAAGAAAGGTTTGAAAGCGTGCTCATGCATTTAGAACTGTAACGGTGATTCACACTCAGGGTAAAATATGCCAAGAGAGGTGGTATCCAAAAATATACATTTAGAATTCGCCAACAAGCAATGGATATGACCTTAAAGTCAAATATACGAGAAAGGATTCATTTTTCAAAAAAGTCTTGAAAAAAGTTAGGCGGTGCTTATGGCATAACCTGCGCGAGGAATAACGAGTTAAACGAAATGCCACCAGCATATTTTTCTAAAACTTCTCGCTAACAGACTGTTGTGTATTATTTACTAAAACACAGAACCGCAGTTACTACTGTATTAGCCGTATCAATAATACGGGCCCCCACGCTACAGGAGACCCCGACATATGTAACCTAACAAATCGTAAAATGTTAAGGGGCCCAAAAAAGGAATTTTTGATACAGGGCCCACTTAAGACCAGCCACGCCAGTGCAAACAGCCGCGATCATTTGACAAGCTTGACAATTCGACTAGCATCCTCCATTCTGATTATCCACCAAAGCACATTTTATGGTTCTATGCAGATTTAGAATAGTCAACAAAGAGCTGTTACTTTTTTTTAAAAGAGGAGTTTCAATTAAATAAAACACACAAAAGCATTTTTGTATATTAGTATACTATACTTTTAAAATTAAATTCAGTATTTGTGTAAAGCGGACATGATTTGTAACATAAAACACAATTGAAAAATGATTACTTGACCAATTTATTAGTAACTGTAAATAGTATTCATTAAGCCTTTTACAGACGCTAATAAATACTATTTACAGTTTTAGTTGAAACTTTTATGGAAGCGCGTTACTGAAACACACGCACAAAAAACGATAGGATATGATTATCGTTGGCGATAATTGATTTAGGGCTGGTAGCGACATTTGACAACTTATCTCTTGCTCCCAGTTCAGCGAAAAGGGCAGCAAACAGTTTCAAATCACACAAAAAGATGAAAGATTTCTTTGGCAGTATTACTTAAGATTTTGAGGCTTCTATACACGCCTTTTAAGTGAAGCTATTTAAATCTCATATTGCTATAAAAGCAGTGATGTTACGGGTGCCATGCTTTGGAATATAATGAAGTGTTTTCAATAATAATCCTTTTCAAATTATATGCTGGTTGGAAGCTCAAAGTCCTCTCGTTGGTGTGGTATTTAGAAGAGGGAGATACCAGCTCACACAGGTCTCGTTCTCGTCACTAGACCATGGTTCAAAATGACGAGGTCCGTCCCTAAAACCCCTCGTGTAGCTAAACAGAGCGACGTTAATATTCACTCACTCACTACTTATATGCAAATGAAATAATAAGAAAAAATTTTTTCCACTAACCAATGATATAGGTTGAAGTATTAACTAATGGAAATGAACCATATGTGGATGTGATGCATTAAAGCATCTTAAAAAACTATTTTTATGTTTAAATAATCTTTGTTGAAAATGAATGGATGTATGTGCTATCACTAAACATTTTTACAGCATTCCTTCCACTAAAATATTGTTTCAATACTTTATAATTTTTTGAAAATTTCTACCATAAAAATCAATTTTTTTTCTACAAAATCAATTGAACATCCATTTAAAGGATACATTGAAAGAAAACAGGGGTTTCTTTAAGAAAGATATTTTCGCGTCTAATTAAACCCAGGGAGCAACAACTAATTCTTACTGAAGCTTAATTAATTGTGGACCTGTTCTGGGGTAAATGATACAGACAATGTATCAAACAAAAGTCGCCGGGGGCGGTGAAGGATGCACATTATTGGTATCTTTTGTTCTTTGTTACATACTCATGGAACGAGTCAAAGAACGACCGATGCATTCATTACGCTCTGTCGATGAACACCGCAGATAAATGATGCGAGTTGTATCGGATGTTTTTGATGGGATAAATGTTGTAAGAAGAAGAGATATACGTGTGTTCGAGTGGAAGTAATGGTAAGTAATACGTGAATAATGACAAAAAGAGTTTCTTTGATTTTTTTTTTCCTATGTCATCGCGAGAAAAATGAATCACGAAATTATAGTTAGTTAATAAATGCCTCTAAACAACAAAATCAGTGATTTGTAAAATGATTATTAGTTAGCAATATATATATATATATATGTATTCTACGTAGAAAATAAATATTCCAAGCAGAAGAAAGGAAAAATGTAACGTTTAGTATAAAACACACATTCAGTTTTCATGACAGGTGCTATGTAAACATTTTATGTTTCATATTTATTTGTAAAAAGTCCAAGGAAACCTAGCTCAGCTTAAGGTATCCAAACAGGTTAAAATGACCAAATTCGGTCAAAAAACATATTTTTTTTTATTTAATTGAACAGAGATATATTTTGGCTTTGCAAAACACGCGCTTTGTTTTGTTTCTGTGTTATCTAGAGATCAAGTTACAATCAATTTTATAATACGAGAAAAAACAGAAGTGGGTCTGTAATCCACACCAGAAGTAGGTATTTAAATGTTTCACACACACACACACAGAATGTGTCATGGTGAGTCTGATAACTCAAAATATTATGAATGTATTTCTATAAAACTTTTTGAACATGATATTTATGTTATTTCCTAGAAAATGTATTAAAATATTTCTCATTGTATGATTATGTTTTATTATAAAAATAATGGCCTTATAAAGAAAATCAAATTTTATATAATACTTATTCAATCAACTCTAAAATTTTAATAAAACTTTAAGATTTTATTACATTCTATAGATAAATGCATCTGATTTGTCTTAGTAATACTTTTACTTTTATGAGTTTACTTTTTTTCAAAAACAATGCTAAAGATTCATTTATAATTGTAATTTTTGTATAAATTGGATATATTTTTTTAATATTGTTACAGTTACATAAATATTAGGATTTATTAGTATTGATGCCTAAAAAGCCTTTATAATGTTTTAGTATGCTATTTTTTAAATAAGTACTCCGAATTTGTTCGGATACCTTAAAGGATTTAAAGCTATAACCGGTTTTCTGGGGAAAAAACTACCCAAGTAGTCAGCATTTATTGAGTACAAATTTTTTTACTGGGGGTTTCAGTCTCAACTTTTTGTTAAAAGATTACCTTAAAAAAATGCGATTTTGTTCACCACGCGTTCTAAATATCTATTTTCCAATCCTGGAAAGTTAAGACCTTTGACAAATTGAGACTTTTGACAATAAACACACATGTGTGTGTAATGTTGCTTTTGTGTATTTTATGTAATTGAAATTCCTCTTTATTTTTTTAAAATTACAGCTCTTTGTTGACTATTCTAAATCTGTATAGAACCGTAAAATGTGCTGTGGTGAATAATCAGAATGAAGGATGCTAGTCGACGTCAGGCTTGCATATGATCACGGATGTTTGCACTGGTGTAGCTAGTCTTAAGTGGGCCCTGCATCAAAATTCCTTTTTGGGACCTCTTAACATTTTACGATTTTTTAGCCTGCATGTGTTGGGGCTCCTGTAGCTTGGAGGCCCCGTATCACTCATACGGCTGATACGGCGATAGCTATTCCCCTGGTTGTTTGTATATAGTTTCGGCGTCGTCATCAAAAGTGTCTTTCAGATTTAAGTCTGGGTAATCATATAGTAACATTACTGCCTTTCTTGCAAATATATGTCTTGGGCTTTATTTCGTTAGAATAGTTTCTGGAGCAATCTTAATTGGCCTTAGGCAATGCTTCTCAAACTTTCAATATTTGCGATTCGATATTAAATAATAATTTTCATCACCCCCCTCCCCTCCATAAAAAAACAATGTTTTGAAATCAATAATATTAAGTTGCAATACGACTTTAACCTCTTAAGTGCCACCGGTGTACATAAACGTCTCGCTCAACCAAAGCGTTATTTGTCCTGTACGTATATACGCGTCTTTCCGAAGTACGATTGTTTCTGTGCACTGCTACTCATAAAAATATTTTGAAGACTTTGGAATGCAATAAAAAGACCTTCAAAGGAATTGCAAAGGATTTATTTATTTCAGAGGATTTGCTTATATATTCCTTTTCTTGCTCCGCCTCCAGTATATCGCATGCGCATGCCTACGTGAAAAACGGTGAAATTCGGGAGTGAATTGTACAACTTTTAATCGGCAGTTAAGAAACTTATTATAAACCGTACACACTGTCAAAAGATAGGTGTTAGTTTTTGCATATAATTTTATATAGGACAAGCCCATTAAGTCACTGATAATTACTAAACTTATTATTAACTTAGTATTGTTAAATTAATTATAAAATACATTGTGCAATCCTGATATAATCCTGAAAGTGTATTATATCAGTGTCTATGTGTATTTCATTTCTTATTACGTCCAAATATATTTTGCTTACATTCAGTAAATGAATACTGTTACTTAAAATAAACTTTGGTTTTCGAATTTTTTAATGTGTCCTCCTAGTGTTATCACGCTTCCCCAGGGGGCGCGCCCTACAGTTTGAGAAACGCTGGTTTACGGATATTTTTACAATAAGTGTTTTACCATTTTACCTATCAGGATTTCTAGGGGGGGGGTAAAGTAAAATACAAGTAAACGCATCAAAATAAGGGGGATATCAGACACGTGGGAATTATAATTCACCACAAATTTAATGTTTAAAAATTGTTGTTTGTGGTGGGAGAGAGAGAGAGGCATTGAAGACTTTTGATAATGATTAATGTTCGGAATATTATTTCACTGTAACTTTTTTGAAGGCCCCACAGAATAGTATAAAATTTTGTATATTCAGTAGCCACCTGCTATCGTACGTGAAATATTTCATGTTTTTGGCAGTCATATTAAAAAGACACGGTTTATAGTATTCTGAAGGTCATTTTTTTCTACTTTACACGACTGACAAATAAATCATATGTATTGACTTGTTCTCGTGCCGTATCTGACCTGTTATTCTTTGTTATTTTCAACATATTATGACGGAAAAACGTAGATTTATGTTGACGATCCATTGATTAGTTCCCGAAACCTTTCCCGTAGAGTTTACCTTTACATGCACTTTCAATTTACTTTTGAAACTAGCTTTGTAATACTTCAAATGTTTATTTAAATGGGAGTTGAGGAAATGGATACAGGTTTGAAACTCAGGTGAAAAATCATACATGAGATTACTTTCGAAGTATAAAGCTCCCCTGAATTGCTTACTCCCATACATAAATACAATTTTATTATCCTCTCAGAGATTTCTTTGGTTAAGATGAGTTTTTTTTATTTAGATTCAGTAAATCAAATTCACAACCACAACAAATAATACAGTTTATTTCTGATGAAAATACAGTTTACCTTTCACATATATTTCATGAAGAATAAATTACTATTTTATTTTCCTTTTTTTGTGCTGATTTATTGAACTAATGTCTGTGATTAGATTTTTTATTAAATGATATCTGTTTAACATCGTACTTGGATGCAATACAGAGGCTATTTGTGACATAATGATATATGGCTAGATAATTGAAATGACACCTGAGAAATAGTATTACTTTCTCTAAACTTCCATTCCACTCCAAAGGGAGGACTTAAACTCCTCGGCAGAATCACTGTTTATTATCCCCTCTACACGACATGTATTTAGTAGTAACATGACTAGTGATATCAGCTATATTATAGACTGACTGACTTTGTAGAACTTAATGAATGTTAAAGATGAAATTTGAGTTTCTATTTATTATTTAAATTATTTCATTAGAAAAATATTTCAGGTGTGTGTTCCTATGTACATATATATTATCCTGTCACCCTTTAGATTTATAGCTTCAGGTACTGACTCTATTCAGATCAACTTTTCGAACAGGAAAAAACAAATGAAGACATACATAAAATGTAAATAATGTTTACCTAAGAAATCAGTCAGAAAATGTGATTGAAGATATTTGAGCAAAATTGAAGGGAAAATTAACGTATACTTTCAAACTACCAGAAAAAATGCAATTTATTAAAATTATTTCTGTTTCTTGTGTATAGGATCACTTCCTGTCAAAGACCTCAATTATGAATTGTAATGCATTAAATTATTTGCTGAAACATTGCAAAAATCAGAATAACACATTAACGTTATATTTTTCATAATTTTACATTCATGCTTACTTGCATGCATCAGTCTGTTAGTAATACAAGTATTTTATTTTTTTTAAGTCTTTATCCTTTTCACAAATGGAATATTTTTAGAAAACTCCCCAGTTCAATAGTACACATTTGATATCAACATTTATTGAAGATAGTTATAGATTAGCATTTAATTTATTTCATAATTATATGGTCCAAGGGCTCGATGAAACTTTACTTTGGGAGTTTCCTAGTTACCTCTAAGATGGACATTGCCAATATTATCCGTCTACAGTGGTTGGCCTTTTGGTCCTAAAAATCTGTCGTGAAAAAAATGTCCTTTTATTGAAAAAGTGCTTGTTGCATCTTCTTAGTTCATCGGTACCATCCAGATTTTCGTCATTGTATCAAATTGGCAGAAATATTGTGACGAGTTTTCTATTCACATCCTTCTACTAATCCTCTTGGGCAGCGATTCTTAAACTTTTGAACGCCTCGGAGCCCCTTTATGCATCCGCTTGGCATCTCGGAGCCCCAAAATTTTGAATTCCCTTCTCTAACTTTCATTTGCAGGTTCCTCAATAGTCCAAAGACTGTCTCTGCTATTTATACAGACTTTTTAATACTTCTTTTTTCCCTTTAGTGGACTTAATTATAGATGCATATAAAAAATATTACAAAATACTAGTTTCAAATAAATAAATAATGTAGGCGTAATTCCATTAGAAAATCAAGACGATTGCAATCGTTATCGTATTCGCGCAGCCACTAAAGTGATTTACATGTCATCTTGAGATTAAGTATGTTACGTCACAACTAGGTGTATTAAAATTCGAGGTCTATTTACAATAGATATATTTTAAATTGATCGATAATAAGAGTTATCAGGAAATATTTACGATTGGTATCTCCTTTATAGCATTTCTATTTGCTTATATTGTATAATTTAGACTTAAATTTAAAAACAGGCATTTGCATCAGATATTTTTGTTGGTTATAAATATTTTTAACCCCCCCCCCCTCCAAAAAATTTTATTTCAAAATTTTTTATTCCTAAACATTATATCGAATATCTTGAAATTTTTTCTCAGCAAAAGAGCAAAAACTATTAATGAGAAAATTGTAAACTACAGGGATTACGAAGAACTAAGTTGTTGCTTAACAATCGGAATATCTTTTAGGTATAAATTTGGTACATATGGCAAATATTTGTTTCTGGACAAAGAGTTGGCTAAGACCTCGCGCCGAGAATTATCACTCTGTAACGCGATGATTATTCACATAAAGCTTATCCTTGCAAATACATTCCAGTAATTCCGTTTGAAATACTGTAAACGAGTCCCACTAGAGTATTTCATTTGAGAAAGTATGTGTGGATTTTTGCTTTAAACAATTACCCCTAATAGGGTCAACTTAATGAAAATAAGTTGTGGTGCCGCGTTATTTAAATTTAACAGTGAGAAAGGATGAATTTTACTTTGGGTAGTTTTAGTTACATCTTTTCGCATTATATTAACGCACGTATACTTTGTTTACCTGAATCAATGCATTTCAATGATATCTATGTTTTACATATAGTAAAGACACTGCGTGTATATCACAGCTGTAAAATTGTTTCTTACGTGTACAGTTTTAAAGATACCCAGTAATGCAAAGGATGCTATAATGGGTGTTCGTTTGTGGAGCTTGTGAAAAGGAAGATTATTGAATTATTAGTACTTTATTACGTGAAAAGAATGAAAAATTAACATAAAAAGTAACTAGTAAATGTTATTAACTTGTCAACTTGGATCATTACGCGAAATATTAAATAAATTCTATGACTCTGAATGTCTGCAAATGTTGAACTGCACACACAGACATTTAGAAAAGAATGTACTTAGTTGATGGATCTTTTTCAAATGATCAAATATAAGTAGCCAAACAGTTTTCAAGTAATTATTCTGCAGAACTCAGATGTGTTAATCCAGTTTAACCTTTTAGCGCCCGCATTAGTGTCTATATTTTAGCAATTAATGTGTCTGGTTTTGTTCTATACGGCATTAATTACTTGTAATTAGAGAATGAAATCCGGTTAAAATTAAACTGGTTATCTGGCTTTTTTTAAAATTAATTTGACTATAAAACCGAGGGTTTTCCCAAAAAAGTGAAATTTTATTTATTTTTTTCAATTGATAAATAACTCTTTTATTTTCAAAACGGTTATTCATAAAGTGTTCATATTGTAATTTATTTAAACTCAAATACAAAGAAAAGAAATTTTTTTTAAATATTAAATATAAATTATTCTAACCATATAAGTGGGAATTGAGTGTCAAAAATGAATTTAAGGAAACAGAAAAAAAATTATTACTGCAACTTAGATTTTCTGTAAAAAATGCTTTGTAAAAATGGGAGCGTGAAGCTTTAAACACAATTAAAATGACTTAATATGTTTGTAAAATTGATTGAAATATTAAAGTAGATAAAAAATTACAATAAAAAAAAAACTTAGCAAAAATATTTCAAACTTACTGAATGCTGAAGTAGAATTGACCCTTTTCTATATTTATTGAAATGAAGCAAGATATATTGCTTTGAGAAAATTATTTAGAAAAGTTATTTCAGGGGTTAACAGCACCCTAAGACACAAATTTTTACAAAGTACAGTTTTCTCACAAACGGACTTGATGAAACGGCCATATTCGCTTAAGGCGCCGACTATGTCCTTGATAACGCTGTGGGCTGCAAGATTATTTGGTGTGATCAAACCATTCGAATAAATATTTCTTGAAGAAGAAAACTTTTAAAGTGAAATCAAACCAATAACATCCAGATCGGTATCTTTAGTACAACAATTGTAGTTATTAATTTTTTACAGCTTTGCAAGGTTCACAGAAATGTGCCAACGGAAGCAATTTAGAGTCATCTTTCTAAAACGAGTTGTAAATGTTTGCTGAAATAAAATCTGTAACAGTCGAAAATTAATCAAATGCAATGACATCGATTCAACCCACGTCAACAGTTTAAGTTATTCCTATTGGTGGTGATTAGGGATTGCAATTACCGAATACCGGTATTTTGAGCGATTTGTACAATTTTTAAAAACCGGTATTCAGAAGTTTAAATAACGGTTTTTCGGTACTTACTAGAAATTTTTTTTTCTTAAAATTGTCTCCTCTATATATATGTTCAGGGATCACCAACATTGCAAAATAATATACGTTTTTATTTTTGTGTCTCCCTAACGAGCGAAATTAATGTGAATAAAAAGTTGTATCGTACAGTCAAGAGAATATGTGAATCATCCAAAGAGTCGGGCCAAAAATATCCTGTTACAGCTCAGAACGATACTGCACACTGTCAGGATTCGGAGACTGATTTTCATATCTGTGAAAACAAGGTCGTAATTATGAAGAAAGTGTGTAATATTTGGATGTTTTAAATTGGTGTGTTTGTTATTCACACTGTATTTGCATATCATACATTAAGGTTCCAAATATTTTTTATATTAATTATATATACTCATAAATAATAATTCATAATAATGAATGAGAATAATTTAAAAGAACATAAAAAATCGGTTGATAATACTTCAGTTTGGTTTCATTATCTATATGAGGAAAAAGAATATAGTGGTACAATGTAAGAAATGTTCTAGTGTTATTAAAATGAATTGAAAAAGTACAAACGGGGACTCCATACACATTTAAAAACGAAACCTAATACAAAATTGTTAAAGAGGAAAGAATCTAATTGTGATGAAGATACAAATTTTAGCTCGCTTTCGAAGCTCAAGCCATCAGGGATTTTTGATTATTTTGAAAAAAAAGGTAATTCGGATGAAATTATTGCACAAAATTACGTCCCAGGCTTAATGACAGTGCAATTGATGCATTGTTTTTTTAAGATCACATTTCAAAAATTTGTACTAGTATCACAGACTGAATAGCGATATTTACACTTTTTTGTGATTTGAATAAATAAGATGTTCCTTTACTTCTTTTTTGTGTGTGTGATTTTTATACTGTTATAATTTATAATTTACAAGTTATTTTTTGTGATATTTACACTCTCTAATAAAACTGGCAAATATAAAACAAAGAAACAACTACGTTTTTGTCCTTTTTCTAAAATTTCTAATACCGGTATTAAAACGGTATTCCGGTATTAAGATCTAAAAAATACCGAATACCGGTATTGAACTTTTGTCCGATATTGCAGTCCGATATTGCAATCCCTAGCGGTGACTTCTATACCAAACACCGTCCGTCCATCAGATATGGCTAGTTTTGGAAGCATTAATTTCCCTCACAAATGTTATTTTATTAATTCTTTTAAATCATCACATGAGTTAACAAAATTAATTTAGTGGCAAGAAGAAGTAATCTTAAAGTAAAAGATAATTGAATCCGCTTAGCTTTTTACGAGCAATTTAAATGGTCGCAATAGCCGAATATATTCCAAATTCGGCGTCTTTGCAGACCGAATTCCGAGTCTTAATGCTATTAAAAATCTCCATGCAGAGATGTTGATGTGAGTCTTCCTCATTTTGCCATGTTTTGGAGAAAAGGCTCCTAAACTTTTTTATCTCATAAAACCCTTGCCATGTTTTTCGGTTTAGGGTAGACCAGTGTTTAATTAATATTGATTTTTGGCAAATTGTGATCAACTTAAATATCTCTCTGAAAGATGGCATTACTACTGTTTTAAAAGAATTAAATTTCTAACTGTAATGAAGTATAGTGTTTAAAATTTAAAAAGCTTACGTCAATGAATTAAATTAAAAGTTAATTAATACATCAAATAACTGTTAAATAAAAAAAAACCTAAGCAACAAACAAATGATTTTACTGTGGGAGGGATGAGTTTGGTGCTGCAATAACAAATTTTCAAGATTTGGTATCAGTTTTATCACGTTTAACCTTAAGTCCCCTATGTTAGTAGTGCCCAGTCTTTTTCTTTCTTTCTTTCTTTTGTTTTGGAGATTGGAAATCACGATGAAACTCCTTCTTACTAGGAAAAGCAATTAAAAACTTCCTCACGATATTCCAGAATTCAGGACAAAAACAACAGGTTTGCTTTTTTAAAGCCAAAATTGCTGACATCCGCTTCTGAACTTTAAGATCTTCGTTAGTGCTTATTACGATCAGTTCCTATTGTAAAGTGATTTTTTTTTAATTTGACCAAATGAATTCATTGCCAACCGTGGTATTACCACAGTCAAATCATTCTTAAACATGGTTTCAAAATCTGAATAAGAGGCATTTAAATGTTGAGAGTAGGTTAAAACGTCCTGACAGATTGTCTGTGACACATTGATAAAATTCGGGACCTCCAGTATTATACTTCTTTAGCATAACTCTGGAAGGAAACGTTGAAATGGTCCTGTATGCTGTCACCTTGTAAGTGCAAATTAACCTGCTTAACTTTAGTAAATGAATCTGTTAAATAGATCAAACTTGGTTTCCACTCGATTACAGTTTCTATTTAAAATTAAACTAGTTTAATGAGATAAACTATCATTGATCCCAGGGGTTCGATAGAAATCACTTTGGGAATTGCTAAGCTGAAGAGTAGGGTGACCGTTCAGAAGTTCATCTTCGTCACTTGATAATACTGTAAGGTTTGTCGCCAACAACTCATGTATCATTTGTAAAAGTGGTCGTTATAGCCTATTGTAGTATTTCTCAAAGTGTGGTACGTATACCTTCAGGGGTACAAGAAGAGTGTGGTGGAGTTTCGCGTGCATCGGAGTTTGGTGGAGATATGCACTGCACTGTGCTTAGCTGCGTCAAAGTTCTCATGAGTCAAGTGATGACAGTCTTTTGTGACGTGAGATGGTCCGGTGTGACACGGCGGGAATATACCACACTTTGTTACAAAGACAATTTACTTCATTAATAGTTAGTGGCTTCTCCAGGCGCCAGTGTATTTTCAGCTTTTGTGTGATTTTTTTATAGGAAATGTCTGTTATGTGCTTTAGTCAGTCCCTCCGATTTTGATACTTTTATAAAATATCATTTTTATTCTTAACTTATTTTGTGGATCACTGGTTGAAATATGTAGCTTATACAACAAAATAAATTAAGGATTATAGTATCACTCAACTAACAGGAAATAATGAAATTACCCATGAATCAATTTCGATCCTGAAAAACCTGTTAATCGAAATAAATGTTATTTATAACATAACTTTTTTATTTATATTTTATCATTAATTATTTTATTCCTATTTTCTTATTATTTAGTGTATGTCACGAAAAAGAAAAATAATATATATTTTTTTTATTGTTATTGAAATACATCCATTTTCTTAAGATAGGGTACTCAGTGTTACGAAAATTATACAAGGGATACACATACTTCAAAAGTTTGGGAAACACTGGCTTAGTGGTTATGGCAGCATTTCTCAAACTGTGAGACGCTCCCCCCTTGAAGGGCACCACAACTCTACAAGGAGGCGCGAGCGTATCGAAAAGTCGGGTACAAAAAATTATTTAAAAAAATTATATTAATTTACTGAAAGTAAACAAACAAAATACATTCCGAAATAATAAAAAATACACATTTTCACAGATATATTACACTTATAACTATATCAGTGCTACACAATGTATTTTATAATTAATTTAGCAATACTAAGTTAAAAAGAAGTTTATTAATTACCAGTGACCGCATGGGCTTGTCATATATATATATATATATATATA
>BMAV01019917.1:0-44899 GCA_019973955.1 Trichonephila inaurata madagascariensis
CATGTGCAACATTAAAATCCATAAAACTAATTTTCCACACAAATTAAGTGTGGGCTGTCTCTATTTAAATGTTGATTATTTGTCCAGTTTAAAATGAAAGTAAAGGTTCTATTTTAGGAACAAAACTTTTAATTTTGTTGAGTTAATTGATATATGAGTTTTTTTCGAATCTCGTAGCCAGAGGTTGGATGTCCGCCTTGTACAGAACTAATGTCTGTAAGGCAACTACATCTAAGGATGTGATGATTCTCGCATTATTGAAATGCACTCCCTCCAGTTATTTCAAGTTAGTAGGAGGTAATATTTGAAAGAATATTATTAGTAAATTAAAACTTTTCATCTTAATAAATCCTAACAATCCTATTAGAAAATAGTATATACATGTTCCACAGCACTTTTATGATAAATTGTTTTTCACAAATATTAATTTCCAAAATTAGTACAAAGCATAATTAAAACTTTTTAAAAGCACAGAACAATTACTCCTTTTTACCCATTCCATTATTAGGATTTATAACTTAAGCTTGTTATCTTATATGTATTATTGTAAAATTAATTTGTGATAAAATACAGCGTAAAAAAAAATAAAAGTGTGCCATAAGAAAAATATATCTATATATTATAATTGTAATATCCTTTTCCATCAGTCGGCTTTTTATAAAAATATTAAAAGCATTATTAAAATGTCTGAAATAGCCTTCATAATACATCTCTAATTTTTCAGGAATAAGATTATTTAAGTAAAACTTATTTTCAATTCATTCACAAAAATTAAAGTTCATTTTTCTAAAAATAAAGAATATCTCAGAAGAATGTAAATGTATTTACTAACAAATTCCTTGAAAAACAAAAAAGAAAATTCATTCTGAAGTAATTGTTGACTTTGTTCTCCTTTTAGGTATTTGTTAAATAAAAAGTGCAAAAGGGATTTTTTATTTAACAATGGGCTATCCAAGCATATGTCATAAATATATTTCTTATAAAAAGGTATAATTATTTGGACTTACATATGTTTTCAAATAAGGTAATACAAATTTTAAAGTAGAAAAAAATATAGCAACTGATATTTCATCATTAGGTGAAAAAGAGAGAGAGAGAGAAAGAAAGAAAACCTTTCTTGGTAAAAAAAAAAAAAAATCTTTACTTGCAAGCTTCTAAAAATATCTAACAATCTTCCTTCATGTAAATGTGAGTAAAATAAATTAAAGATATTATTTTTTTACTCACTTAAGGAGTTTCTTTACTTATGAGACTCAGGGAAAAATTAAAATTTCATGATCAACCATTTTTTAAGAGCAAGCAGAAAAATTAAAGACCCTAAGGAGAAATACATTCCGCAAAAAAGCTTTAACGAAATTATGGTAAAATATTTAATTACATTCATATGAATATTAATGGAGAAGTTCCCGTTTAAAATATTATTAGAAAAATAAATTATTGATGACTTAAGCAACAAAAAGTTGTTTCAAAATCCTTATTCATATTTTTATGAGGAGATTTATTATTAATTACTTATATTTAATGAAATTATTTCAATTAACTTTAATTTTAACTATACACAATACAAGCACTAGTTTTCCTTGTAATCAATTACAGCTAATTCGGGAGAACTATGTAAATTCTTTTCTTTTATATTAAAAAAATCATTAGAAACGTAAGGAAAATATTGTACATCATATTTATTTTTATTATATAACTATATATTTGAGTTACTAATGTCAAAAATAACTGTATCTTTCGAATAAATAACTTATTTTACTCATGTAATATGCATTTTGTTTTTTCCTTAATAACCTCATCTCATGTGGCCTGCTAATTTCTTTAATAAAAAAAATTAATTATTCGTAATCTTTTTATATTATTATTATTTTTAAAAAAATGTAATTATTATATTTTCAATATACACATATGCTGCATCTGATGGCAAAAGTATGTTTTTGATCATTTTGTTTTAAGATATTCAAATGTGATGTTTATGGTGCTATTTTATGTCTATTATATTCACATGGCCATATTTTCAAATATACTACAATTCCAAATTCTTTGAATATTTTTGTTGGTGTCCCTAAGATTAAGCTAAATATTTATGTTTTATAATAAATATTTGGAATGAATGAAGATATGTACTGTCTGTAAAGTATGATTCCTTAAATAGAATATAATAACAATCACATGTATATATTGTATAACAATTTTCAAGTTCTCTGTATTTATAATTTTTGAAATTTATTTTTTTAAAACTTTGAATGCTGTAGCCGCTGCATATATTTAAAAACTAATACTAATAGAAATTGAAACCTAAATATGGCCATAAATTATATCAAGTAGTCTTTTATTTTTTATTTTATTAAATGTTACCTACTTAGAGAAATTTTGATGTGAATAAAATCTGACATTTTCAAATTTGTAATAAATACAACAAAAATGGTATTTATTGTAAAATAACTTTTTCACAAAAAATTGCGTGATTTAGCTTTATTAAAACCTTAAAAAGGTGGATGGAATACACATAATTGTTTGCATTTTCTTTAAATAAACCCTTTTGAAGAAGATTAATTACTCTAACAGTTTACGCTTGGTAAGAATTCTAATATTTTAAATATATATATTTTCAATATTCAATTATTTATTGAGAAAAAAATTGCATTTTGTATTAATGTTTATCTCTCTTTTAAAGTATTAAAATAAATACAGTGAAGAGATCATTTACCGCGAAATTGAGAGGACTGAAATATTTTTTTTGTTAAAAGAATTTCGTGTTAAAGGATATTACAAACAAATACCTAAAAAAACATTTTTTTTAATCAAAATTAAGTTTATTAGAGTGCATTTTACTTATAAATATATGCATATATACATTATTTAAAAAATAAATGAAACAAAAATATTCAGTAGAATTTAATGAAATTTGATATAAATTTTAGCAATGCCCAATTCCTTACATATTTATCCTTCTGTTTTTGATCAACATCCTTAAGAAGTCCCATTTTCATTCTAAGGAAATAGCGATTTGCTTTCCCCCAAATATTTGCTGCTGGGCTCGTAAAAAAGTTCTTCTAAAATAGAGAAAAAAAATATGAACTTAACTTATTCATTTTTACTCGTACTGTTTCACCGAATTCCAAATCTAACTGATGAGAGATGAGATGCTTTTGGGTGGTGTTTATAAGGGTGGAGGGAGGGGAAAGCTTAGATAAACAAAATTGGCTCGTAGCACAGGCTATTTCGAAGGCATTTCAGAATCAAGTTAGCTTCGTTTCTATGACACATATAAAACCAACTTTCTTTTCATTTCACACCCCTCTTAAATCTCGTTTGAGTGGCTGGCGTTCTCCTTATTTTGTGTGTACCCAGGAGGGAAATTTTCTCATGTTAAGCGATTTTTGTTTCGTGTTAAGAGAAAAATAAGTGCATGAAAATACATTGCAGTTTGACGGAAACGTTGTATTATTTAGTGTTAACCGGTATTTCGCTTTAAACATTTTTTCTTTAAACGTATTTCACTGCATATATAAACTATTCTTTTCAGTCAAACTTGTTTGTTTAAAATAAAACAAATTTTGAATGCAAACTTTTAAAAGTTTACTTGTCATAATAATGAGTTTAAACAAACTTGTGATTTTACTATAATATTTTGTATATCAACTAATTATATTATCATTATTAATTTAATTATACAAATCGCCCATCTTGTTCATTATTATTTGATGCCATGGTGTTTAACTTAGGTATTAAAACAACCCTCTCTCTAAACTCATCTCAAAGATCTCTGTTCATTAGCATGATTTTCATAATTATTTTTACTCTATCTATATAAAAAAAATTTCGTGATTCTGTAAGGATTTTATTTAAACATAGTTAATTAATAATAGTAACTACATCGTTACAACAAAATGGGGGAAAAACCACGGTTTGGACAAATTAACAATTATGGCGACGGTTGGGCTATCATGAACGTGCAAAAAAGTTAAACTTGACGATGTACTGAAAATTTTACAGCCAATTATGAATAAATATCCTTATGCAAAAAAAATATAGAACGTTGTAACAAATTCAAAATAAAAATCAAGATCAAGAAATCCTAATGGAAATTTTATTTTATGAATACTAAGAGAAGGGGAAACCCCCTGTCCGCCATTGTACAAATGATTCAATCAAATTCCATTGTACAAATTACACAACCAAATCCCATTGTACAAAGTATACAATCAAACCCCATAGTACAAATTATACAATCAAATATCATTGTACAAATTACACAACAAAAATTTCATTGTAAAAACTAAACAACTAACTCGCATCGTACAAACTATACAACTCTTCATTCTCATTGCTCAAATTGTAAAACTATAATTTACATGTATTATTTAATTACTTTTTCTGCTTACAATATATTGGAAAAAATAGAACCACATAATACACGTAAATTACAGTTTTACAATTTAAACAATGAGTCTGAACAGTTGTATAATTTGTACAATGCGAGTTGGTTGTATAATGTGTACAATGTTAGACAGGAGATACCACTATAGTATTCTGAAAATAAAATATAGAAATAAATTCGAGATTTTTTATTGGACTAATAATTTAATTCAAAGTCAACTAAAATATTACAACGTGATATTATATATATATACATTGAATATATACGTGATATATACATTCTACTTTTAATGCAAGCGATCTGTTAGAAAACACCACAATAGTTCTTGAGGAAATCCGTTCACAATACATAAATGCTAGTTTATGTTAGAGTATTTAGATTATAAATAATAAGCTTTCATTGTGTACAATGTACTAAACTCACTTCTTTTATACTTAATCCTTATATAAAGTTACCACAGAATATTAAATATTCTTGCAATAATAAAGTATACTAAGAATTCTATGACAAAAATATCCAACGAATTTTTATGAAATTCAAACATACGTGTTCATACCATTTAATCACATGATATATTTGCAGCAAACTTCTCATACTTTGGTCGTTATGAGAACCAGGATATCACACACATTCAAAAATCAATTTTTCATTTTTAGTATTAGAAAATAATACATATTTGTTCTGAACCTAAAGATGTATAACACTTATATGTTTTCTGATAAAATAACCTTAAAATGTGAAAAAAGTAATTGACAAAAATATAAACAAACGCTTACAAATGTTTACTGTTTTCACTTGTTCTCGAAAGAATAGTTTTTTGCTTTTAGGAACACTTAAAAACTCTTGAACTATATGGTTCCAAATTTTTTTTTTACTTCCATACAGGATACCAGTGCATAGAGGGAACCTATTTTTTAAGTCGAAGTAGAACATAGTTTAAAAAAAAAAATAGTCTTATGTATGAAAAGGGGGGGAATGAAAATTTTCAAAATTACAAAGTTTTATAGTTTTTTTAAGCAAACTATTTAAATATTTTACTAAAAAAATAGTTTCACTACATTTTGTATATTGTTTAATATATTGGCAAAAATATATATATCTAAGAGATTTAAAAAAAAAACGGTACCTAAACATAAGCACATGTATTATGAAATCTCAAAAATTATGTCCAACCTAAATAAAACAGAAAAAAAATATTTTAACTAAAAATCTGTTTTGGTATTTTAACAGAATGATTAAAATGTCTTTATTAAAATCACAAAAATAAAAAATAATAAAAAATCTAAGCTCTATTGGAATTTTTTAAATTTTTAAGTCCCAAAAGCAAAGAGTCTTATTTTTGGAATTTTACTCTTTTGAACATGTCCTGGTACCCTTAAACTCCTATCACTATTTAAAATAAATTTGTCATCTATCATTAAAAAGCTCTCATAAAAATGAAAGTTCTTCCTAAGCTTCTTATTGCATCAAAAGTTTTTCATCCCATTGTTTTCGTCACGGCAAATGTTTCATGACATCTCAATTATAAAAATTAAATAGGGAATGAGACACATTTGTTGTTGTTTTTATAAACTTTTTCTAACACTTATATGTATCCTCACTCTGTATAATGGAATTGCCTAGAAATAACTTTCTACAGAAGTCGAGACATACACCAGACATTAAATAAGAAAGATAGACACATTTACATGCTGTATTTGAAAGAACGAATGGCTCTTAGAATAAAGTTTTGGCCCAAATCCAATTTATTCTTCGATGTTGCTCACAATCTTGTTTCTTAAATTTCAGGCAGAATAAGCTGCAGAAAATGTGAAATTACAGCACTGCTAGATGCATAGTAGAAATTTTAGGAATTATTTCTTTTACAATGTCTTCAATACAGAAGGAAAGTAAACTAATATTTCACTCATACACTTTTTTATTGATCTCAGTACAATTAAGAAAATTATTGTAATTTTTTTTTTATTTTCTAAAAAACATTTGGGTAGAAACATATACCGTTTCTTATTTAAAATATATTACGTTGGGATTATGCTATAAAATGAATAAATAAAAATTCACAGCATTTACTTAAAAAAAAAACCATTTTAAAGTGTACAACTACCCAAAAATCATGATTTTTTTTTTTAAAAAATTGACACATTTTTTTTATGATTTTATTTTATAGGCCATCTTATGAGCTTTATAAAAATACCACGTTTTATTATTTTCCATTCTTTAGAAAAAAAACTACAGTGTTTCAGTGAAAACAGATGTCATAACATAAGATATCAAACATTATATAAAATGCGTTTTACTCGAAATGTGTTTTTTTGAAAATCTCAAACAGGGACAGCGATTGTTCAAAAGGTTTTGAAAATAGTAGTAATAATTGAAATTCTTTGTGCGTGTTCTGTATAACTGTAGAAGTGTTTTAATCTTCAGATTTATCAATCACTGTTTTATTACAAAATTTAAAGTTCTTTATGTGAATATAATCACCTTTTTTTAAAGCAATTTCAGATAAAAGCTAAGATAAAGTGCTCTAGTTTTTGTAAAAATTAAAATATCTCTTATCCTGAAGGGTATTTCAAAAAGGAATAGCAAAGTTATATATTAAAATTGAAAAATTGAAAATTTGTTCATTCACTATTTGTACAGAATGGGCCCCGTTTACGTAATTTTTTGTCTTTTTATCCATTTTGCTCATTTTAGTACTTCTAATTTATTTTTCTCTTCTTAATTTTAGGCTTTTTTTCTTAAAATGTACTAAATAAATCTAAAAACCACACAAAAAAAATTACAAATCTTCATATCTAATTTTTTAAAAAAAAAGTTGTCGCAAGTAGTCGGATATCTTTTAATTTATTTTTCTGCCTATTTCAGCATCTGAAAATAAAATATAATTATTGAATATTGAGGGGGGAGTTCTTTATGTCCCCCTAATGGTGGATCAACCCCAAATGTATAAATTATGTACTGTTCATACTCATTGCCAAAATTGTAAAACTGTAAAAATAAAAAAAAAAAACTTTGTAAAAACTGCATCGTACAACACTTTATTGATAAAGTTCTGAGATTTTGATAAGCCTGCAGCTCTAGCAGTATCCTGGTGGCCCTGATAGCCTAGTGGTCAAGGTAACGGATGCGTGACAGGCATGCCATAAGTTATAGCCTGGTACAACTTCTTGTACTTACGATGTACGTTAAATATTTCGAAGCTCAACCGTCCTCTATTTGTGTGCTGTGGAAATTAGAATAGGTGGGTGACAGCTTTGTGTGTGTGTGTGGAGTCATCCTCGTCACTTGACTGTGGTTCAAAATTACAAGGCCCGTCGCCAAAAGCCCTCGAGTTACTTACTAGTCCGACGTTAGAATTCACTCACTCACTCTTTAGCAGTAACTTGGAAAATTCAGCATTTAGTTTCGTTGATTGTTAATAAGCCTTCGTATGAGAGACAACAATTTTCTTCTCAAGCAAGGATTCTAGTCCAGGTAATCTTTGCGATATTTTTCTGCGATAGCTTGCTATATGTACCATTGCCACCGTATTGGAGATATTACAGGAAATGAAGCAAATGTCTGTCAATTCAATGCGTACGACACATACGAAATTGGGTTGCCAACGTGGCGAGTTATATTGAATGTTGTTTTTGTTAGGATAATACGCAATATATTTATTTCAGCATCACGAAAAGCTTTTTATAGATAAGGAGAGAAAAAATAAGAACTTTTTGTATAAACGTATTTAGAAAAATAGTAATGGCTTAACATACGTTTAATAAAAGATCTTCAAAATAGAGGATACTTAAATTTTATTGCATGTAAATTATATTTGTAAAAAACAACTTAATGTGTGTCTTACCGTATTCAAAGTATTTTTTAAAACATATTATAACATTATTAAGCCTTTTTAAGGATCATTAGCAATAAATATTAATATTTAATCAACAATATTTTAAATAAATCATTTAAATGTTACGAAAATTACATTTACGAGGGAAATTTTAGCTATTTTTAATAAGTTCCTTAAGGCAGTTAGAGAGAAAAATAATGAATGGACCGTAAGAAATATGACATATATCGCGCAATTTGAACCGAAAAAAATAGGATCGAAATTTATGTGAGCGCGTTATGCACCAGGTATAAAAATGAGAGCTTTAAAAATAAAAAGAAAAATATGTGCATAGAAAAAATTAGACTTCTATATATATCTAAATACTTTTATTTAAAAATATTCCTTATGAAAACAAAGGGTTATAATTCTTGAAATACACTATTTTTTTTTCAAAAACCTGGGATAATACATCAAATTAATAACCTCGAAATTAAAGATCATTGCACATGCATATTTCAGGTTTCTTCGTAAAAAAAAGAGGGTGTGCGTTATACGCCGTATTTTACAGTATATCAATAAAAGTATTACTAAAATAAACTATATATATATATATATATATATATATATATATATATATATATATATATATATATATGGAATTTACTCAAGTTTTAATGTTTTATTAAAATATAAAAATTTAGAGCTGATCAAATACGTATTATAAAACATGTAACATATTTATGAGGCTATTATTGAAATAGGCCATAACTCAAAAATATTCATGCAGTAAGAATTATTTTAGTACGTTCCCTAAAAAGTAATATAAATATCAGGTTTAAAAAAATTTATAGAAATATATTTATAATACTTTGAGTTATATATCAAACTCTCCATGACATATTTTGAGCAATTTAAATTCACACTTCTGGTAGATTGAATGTCTCTTTGTGGTTTTCCTAAATGTATGTAATTTATTGCAACTCGGTCTGTATGTAATATTTATTTTATAAAGACAAAATATTGCTCTATCGATAAAATAAATAAAAAAATTTTTTATTGATATTGGTCCTTCGACATTTTTAGACAATTTTGGCATTACCTTCTACATAAAAAAATAATTAATGCCAACATTATACAGAAAAAGAGAAATCTCTTCAAATACTTAAATACTTTATCATATATTAATTACCTTAATGCAAATGACTTAAGGTATCTGACCACTGTTGAAACTGTTATTGTGTGAAAGCGTATAAATTAATATTTTTTATGATATTAAGTGTTATTTAGATTAGAATACATGAGTAAAATGGTTTTAAGAACATTATGACAAAAACAATTATTTAAATGCAATATTTTGGCAAAAAAGGAACATAGAATTACCTGTTTTCAAAGTATTCTTCATCTATGGGAAGCGCTTCTATAATAAAAATATTTTGCCTATATATGGCTCAGAGCTCTGTACAGAGCCTGAACTAGGATTTTTGAATTGTATGACTCAAAAATGGATTTATCCATATTTTAATACAAACGAGTTTAAAGATTTAAGAAAAAAAACACCGATAATTATTTTCATTTGTAGTAACTCTGAAAAATAATGTAATTTTTAAAAAAAAAAAACCCTTGTTGTATCAGGCTCTCTGGAGAAATCTTAGCTTTACATAAGCAAAAATTTATTATTACAGAATAATTTTTTATGAAACGAGAATGCTTTGAAAAAAGGTAATTCAAAGCTAATTTTTTGTCTAATTAATACATTTAAATAATTTTTTATTCTAATAATATTCTTCAGACAATTTTATACGTGAATTGTAATCCAAGTGACACTAAATTTTACAAAAATTATTTATATGTTTTTTTTTAAATCACGGTTTTGAACGTAGTCAGATACCTTTAAAGAATATAATTTTCTGTTTAAGAACTTGAAAGGGAGTTTATCTGAACGAAAAGAAAAAAAAAGAAATTATACATATTTCAAATACATTCACATTTTTTTATAAATATTATAGTGCAGAAAAATTTTGAGTTATTCTTTCTTTCTTTTGAAATATTATAGTTAATAGAAAAGAGTAAAACTATAACAAAAAGAAATTCAAAGATACAGAAAAATTTCCTTCACTGCAAGAAGAATTTGAGGCAATTGAAAAAAAAAAGCTAAAAAAGTAAAGAAGAAAAGAAAAAAAAAAGTCCCCACCAAATTTTCTTCCAGTCCTTCGCGGTTGACAAAAGAGTTCCAATGTGCGATATTCTATTGCTTTCTTCCACAATCCGATCGCATGAGTCCCAATTTTATTGTGCAAGTACAGTAACAGAATTCACAATAAAGGAAATACTATTCCTCGTTTGAAGGCTTTTAGAACGAAAAAGGACTATTTCTTATCGTTCTGAAATTGTCCAGGAAATAGTATATTTTGGAACTTTTACGGATTTGTGTAGAGTAAAGAAAGATACTGGAAACTTTGGAACAGAAATTCGATTGGTAATTGGTGCAGAAAGAAGTAATTTCTGTCAAAAATTTTTGTTGTATTTTTTGCATGGAATGATAAGTATTAATTTATCTAGACGTGATTTGAAATCCACTTTAAAATTCTAACTCTGGATATATTTTGGTAAAATAATTAAGCAAAATAAATTTGTTGACCAAAGTGTTAATCATTTTCTCTTTAGGAAGTAATTCCAATCGAGGCAATTCAGTTGAACTATATTTATTGGTACATTACTTCATCAAATCAGATATATTTTATGTGAGAAATTCACAATCTGTAAATGCCCTTTTCCGATATCTGCATTATTTCAAATGTTACGGTTTTTACCTTTAATATACTAATCAAAAAATTATTTCGTTACAATTCTACAATTGGAACTAGAGATAGCATTAAAAAATCATCGTGAAAAATATACTTTTTTATAGTAAGTAGCACAAAATTTAGTTAAATTAAAAGTAGAACATTTTTATTTCTTTGAATAATTTATAAAGCTTTAGATTCTGTTATACTTAGAAAATTCTTAAAGGCATAAAATATAATTACGATAGGTAACTCGCACTCATACTTTCAAGCTGCATTTTTTAACATTTAGGTATATTTGCCCCACTAACTTCTTTACGAAGAAACCTGAAATGCACATGTGAAAGTAGTTTATGTTTTGAAGTCATTTATTTAAAATATTATTCTATGCTTTTGAAAAAAAAGTATACTTACAGAACTACAACCATTAAGTTTATAAAGTATGTCATTTCTTTTTTAAATTAGCGGTATTTCTCGATATATTTAGAATACTATTAATTTTTCACCTCATCTTTCTTTTTTATTTAAACAGCTTTCATGCTTATATCCGACGTATAACGCGCAGCCGTACATTTTGATCTCCTGTTTTGTGTTAAAAGTGCAAGTATTTCACAGGATAATACGGTAAATATGATATGAATTATCTCTTACCATAAAGTAACAACAATTCTATTGAAAAAAAACATTGTATTCAAATATTATAAGCATTTTTTACAATGCTTCTAAATATAGTAAAAGAAAGAAACGCATAATCAAACTATTAAGATTATTTCTCTTCACATGCACACACACACACACACACATGCAGGCGCTCTTGTATGTCCCTTAAATTAATTCAGAAATATTAATTGATTTCTTATGAAATATTTTGTAGTATATTTACTTGATTGATGCAGATTATTTTTGCATATCTACTTCAAAAATTAATAAACAATACCAAATTATTTTATTGAATAAATATAAGACTACGTAGTATCCAGATTAAAAGTTTGAGATATGTCAATAAGACACACAGAATAACATTTACAAATGGGATTTCTCTACGAGATAATGTGTTTTCTTTCAAAAGTCGATGAACTGTATGAAATATATGCATGCACTTTGGTGAGTTTAGAGTCTTTCTGTTTTTTTCAATTTCTTTCTTAAACATTTCTGAGAAAATTATTTTGATCATGCCTTTTGAAATTTCAGTTTCAAAACTCACTAAGATTCTTTTTCTTCTTTTGATATCTTATTTAAAACTCTTCTTGGAATTCTCAAAAAAAAAAAAGCAACAAGAATACACATGTGTTTTTTGAGCTATTTTACGCTGTTCTTATTGCATTTCGTTTTAAAAACCCATTAAATCCACTGGCTTTGGTTTGTATCTCAAACATAGATAAGTTATTTTATATTGTTTACTAAATATGAGTTTATAAATATTTAGAGTCATAGCATTCAACTCTATTTCCCCTTGTAACGACATCACTTGGTATGTACCCCACCCTTGTATTCACGGCAAGTTATATGATCCAGAGCAGGTGGCTAAGAGACCAGCGCACGTGAAGGTCATTGTTTATTGTTTGACCTCGAAACGGCGGTGACACTCTGACTGAAAGTCACAATGGATAAAGGAGTGCCCACCGGGTAACAAGAGACGAAGCCTGTCTGATCAACGAGTCTGCCGTCTCGGGAGATGTCGATAGAATGACTCTAAGGAACAAAGGCGGTGGGATAGGAAAAAGGATCCAGATGCCAATAGAGAAATGTGGCGGCATTAAATTCAGACGGGCCGGGAGTGTATTTGTGTGTTCCGCGCGAATTGGACACTAATGAGGCTCCGGATCGTGGGGAGACTTTGGTAGTCTGCCAATGAGAAGGGATGAGGGGCGTGTTGTGGACACGCCCCTGGTGTTTAAAAGGCATATTTTAGGAGACGGAGAGAGCCCCGAAAAAAGAGACTTGAACAGAGGCTTGGATAGAGACTGAGGATCAGAGCTTAGAGAGAGCAGAGACGGAAGGAGACTTTTCGGACGAAAGGAGAGACCATGAACACCGGTAGGCTTTGGAGAACTGGAAACAACGTCTTAGAGAGATGGGCAAGTGCCCTTCGGACAAAGGATGGAAGTGATTGATATCCCATGATATAGACTGAATGCACCGGCTTGGCAGTGAGACTGTAATCTATTGCTTCAATTATAGTAATCTGTTGAGCAAATAAATAATTTTTTATTTCAAAATTAGGCTGTAATAAAATTTAGCATGTTATCTACTCACTACGTCACACCTTCTTTTATTTCTGTTTCTCGGCCTATGAATTTTGCTATTATTTTTCAACTTTTTTTTTAAATAATTAAATTGACTTTCTTCTGACTTTTTGCTGGACCAGTCCCACCTTTTGACCAGTGTCTACTCTCATCCCCCTTACTTTCCTTCTGCGATTCAGGAAATCTGTGGTTTGCGGTGCTTCTCCGCGTTTGCTTCCTTTACCTTAGGGTGCAAAGATATTTGAAATGGGAATGGAATGGATGTGGTGCCTCTTTCCCTTTTGTCGCCAGTTTCTTAAGTAGTCCCACCTCCTGCGACTATTTCTTTCTCTTTGTGAGGGTCTCACATCTGTTGCCGGGCAATAAATGTCTATATTGCTGTCTCTCCCAAAACATAATAGGAAAAAATAATTTGAACATTAATATTTCCTTATTTTAGAGGTATCCCCATGTTTCTTATTTATGTTTCAAGTTTTTTTTTGTCTCATTAGTAATACAGCATCTGTGTATCCGTGATTGTAATTGAGGGCTTTATTTATTTATTTATTTTTTTGCATTGTTATTGTTTTACTGTAGGTTATATTCTTCAACCGATTCTCAAGATTTTAGAGAGGGGCTCTCATTCGGAACCATTTTGTAAATGCTCTTACTTTATTATACAAATAAAATATCTTCTCGGAGGATCAGTACCCAGCTCAAAACCCTTTGGGTGAGCCCGATTATCCCGAGTAAGTAACACCTTTTCTTACTAACATTAATTTTAGTGAGATAATCATCCAGTGCACATTTTTATAGAAAAAAATAAAGGATTAGCATTGTGTGTGTGTGCTTATTAATATTTAAAAAAGTAAATATCTTATTTATTATTTTGAGGAAGTAATACAAATAAATCCATACACATACTACGCTATTGATATATTTACATGAGAGAGTGTCGGCTCGATGGCTCAGAGGTAGCCATCTCATTCTGTAAGCCAAAGGTTATAGGCTTGATCACTGCTGGAGATAGACTTTTCGAATGCGAAAATTGTACATACCTATGTCGTATAATTATGATATTCGTTGGTAGTCACAACTTGGGAGTATCTGTGTCTATACAAAGGCTTAGTTTCCAAAATGCAGCCCATTTCAAGTAAAAAATATTTCATATATATATATATATATAAAGTGTATTAATCCCCTTTAATTTCATCCTGTATGTTTTTTTATCTATCTCACCCTCATAACCAGGATTTAATTGTAATCGATTCTTAGAAGTTAACAGCTTTCTTCTTTTAAAAATAAGATTGCGTTAGAAACTATCAAGCGTTAGTTTTCCGCCAACCATAGCTTCGTTTGAAGAGCCATGTAGGATTTGCCGCTTGATATAAATAGCCGAGGTTCTTTGTCCTTTTCTCTTTGTCTTTGTATTTTCATTATGACTTAATCAGTTGCAGCTAGTGTATGTGTTATTTGTGTTGTGTGCCTCTGTCTTGGTATTGTGAAAGTGCTAAAGCTTTTTTACTACTATGGGACTGTTAATCACAGTAGTGTGTGTTGTGATAAGTTGCTTCTAATTATATGTCTGTTGTTTAACATACCAATGCCTTAAAGAAGAAGTAAGCAATTATATTATCTCCAACTAAAATCTGCCTCGTCTATAACAACTTTCTAACAGCTCAAGCAACCTAATCAACGAAATAAAATAGTAAGGTTCACTCAGAACAACTACAACAAGCCTCTTTACTTTTCCGGACCCAACTATTTCATCACATAGTTAACCAAAATAAAAATTTTTCGTGCCAATACCTTTCATATATATATATATATACTTATTTTGTACTAAACTAAACCTTTATGTACGACGAATTTGTCTTCGAAATATTAATATTCACATAATAAAAAGAGGCTTAGTAAAACCTTATAAAATTAATTAATGTCTGCTAAATTAGATTAAAATTATTTCTACTTATTTCGAAACACTGTTTATTTAAACCTAGATGCTTAATGTACGTTATAAAAACACGTATAATTAATTTTATTTCTTAATATTGCTGAAAAGTCTTCCAAAAATATAATACTGGAAGGGAAACGTTTTATGCTAACGAGTAAAAACTAATAACTAATTTAATTTGATTTAAGGGGAATATAGGACTTTATATAGGTATTGAATTTAAGTAATCAATTTGTATTGGAGAGACTAAGAGTCTTTTAAATAATTAAATATTTTCTTATTTAAAGTAGCTAAATTTATTGGTGAAGAATCCTTAGAAAACAAGCATTTGTTGAACCGTTAGAAAATTAATTAAAACCTTATCTTCATGATGGCCTTTTCGAAAGTAAAATTTTAAAAGAGGGTAACAAATTATTGGAAACCAATACTTCTAAACAGTTTTTGTCCTCCACTTTAGAATAATGGTTTTATTTTTTGCTTCTTTTTCTAGGATCTATTGAAACCACGGTCGTGGGTTGTATTCCATCGTATTGTTCTATTGCATTTGTGAAATATTGTAATTTTATTTGATTTGAAGATGTACTAGTCTGTACTTTTTTAAAAATAAATACTTAAAATCATTCAATGTCAGGACATTTTAATGCATCAAACATACAATTTAGCTTTTATATTATTTAAAGACAAATTTCGGAAGGAGCACTGCTTTTATACATACATTTTTTAAATAAATAATTTCTTTAATCTTAAATCCTTGCATTAATAATAATCTGGAAGAAAATGCTCAGAGATAAAATAAATAATTGTGATGAAATTTTTACTTAAAATTAGTATTTATGAGTTGCTTTACTTCAGAAATGGAAGGTATTTTTTATTATTAAACGGAACCTTATTAAATAAATTTAGTATTAGGATCTTGAACAAATTATCGCTGTTTCTTTGACAAAATAAATGCTTTATTTAATATTTAAGATAAGAAAAAAAAAGAAATTTTCACCAAAACTTTTGCCGATTACCAGAGGCCAATTTCTCTTATCTTTTTGGCTGTATATGAATTTCATATCAGGAAAACGAAATGTCTTTTTCAGGTTATCAAAATTCAACCGATTTTTTGGCATTTTTATAAGGATGGAAGCACTGCTCAGCCAGATCATGCGCCATTGAAATAAAATAAGAGACATTCGGTTGTAGACATGTCTGGCAAATACTGGGTGGGGATAGAACTTAGTTCAGTGGTTTTGCAACATTTGTTGAACATTGTCGCGTAACAGAATCACTTTGTCGTGTTTTTGCAGGAATAGTGACTGTTTTTCCTTTAGGGTATGATTAAAATACATTAAATGAAGTCGATAGCTATCACCCGTGATAGTCTCATTAGTTTTGAGTAGCTCATAATAAATTACACTCGGCTGATCTCCCCAAAATCCAGTGGGGAATTTTCAAACTATGGATATTGGTTTTTGTGGATGATGTACTCCATGTTTTTCTACTTTTTTGTATTATCATATTGTATCACTTTTCATTGCCTGTCACGATACATTGCAAGAAAAAAAACTTTCCTTTTCTGACGTTGAAGCATTAGTGTCCACACGTAGTTAAACGTCGTTCATTCCTAACTCTTTCAAACATTTCGAAACTGTTCACCCATCTAAGCCTAGTAGTGATTTTCGAATTTCAGTTAACGTCTGACATGGGTCTTGATCAAGAAATTCCACACATTTTTTATCGTAATTTTTTTTTTTTTTTTTGCGCCGGGACTTTTTTTATACTCAAGTACAAAATAATTATTTTTGATGTGTCAAAACCAGTCCTTGCATGTCGAGTCTGATAGAACATTGACACCGTAATTCTCAACAAAAATCCTGTGTGTTTCAGCTGCAGATTCCTTTTAAATAAAATAGTACAATAAAAATCAACGAAAATTCACTTTTTAGCACATAACTAGATATTTTTAGAACCATTAGCAACAACTGCAAAAAAAATGTTGTTTACACGATGGCGAGCTAACATACTTTGAAGTACAAGCTTGCATGTAGTTCTTTCTTGTAGAGTAGTTACCATCAAACTCTAACATACATGTAGTCTTGGTAGTGCCGCTTATTAGGAAACAGCCAGAACTTATTCAAGGACCCGATACATTTTCAGTGTATATGATAATAATATTTCATGATTTGGGATATCTTTTGAATATAATCTATGAAAAGACTTTTTTAAGTTCTACACTTGAATATTCTTTTTTGTAACTTTTAAGGGGTAATGTTCAAGTTTTGAAACAGAGTAAAAAAATGTGCATGTATTATATTTGTATATATATCACTAATTTTAATTTAATTATTTGGAGAAAATTTAATTAATTCTTAAGTTAAGAAAGTAGATTTCAATTTATTTTGTTTTCCTTGTTTACATCAATTTCGATCTAAAGATAAACAAATTTTACTGCAGAAAATCGTCATCTTTTAGTGAATTCGTGTTTTAAATCGATAATTATTTCTTCGTGGGAGAATAGGAATGACAACTGAGCTGATACTCAATTCTCTAGATTTCAATACCTTTTACATCCTAGATTGACCAAGGATGTAAAAGGTTTAATGTGCTATTTTGTTAAGCATGAAGTAGCGACAATTATTTTGTATAAATGGTGCAATTACGATTTAACCATGCAATTTCACTTCAGTTTTGCCTGTTGAAAGTGAACAAAATAATTATAATATCTTTATTGAAATCAAGATTGGTACTCACGACCTTACTATATAGCAACTAAATCATTAACAATAACAATGGTAACTATGGATATGCAAGGAAATTCGAACACGAATTGCAAGGCAAATAGAGGGAAGTTAATGTTAATATAGAATTGAGAAGGATTATTAGAATGGTACCCCTAATTTTGGAGCAGGACTTAGTGAAGAGGAGGTTGCCTAACACTTACCATATTATCCTAATTTCTAAGCAACATACACTAAAATACAGAATTTCAGTTCCACAAGTCACTTCCTGATACGAATTCGTATTATTGTCACCAAGTTCCGTCCATATCGCTATACAACTACCTATTTTACGTTTAGACCTACATGAATATGACGAAACCACTGCATGTTTTAAATTATAATACTCTATTAGTAAATTGGTGTTATATCCCTAAACATAATTCGTTAATATCTTATAAATTAGGTTGTAAAAACACACTAGAAATGTAGCGCGTATTTTCTAATGATTATCGCTTACATTTTTTAACAATTCAATGTATATAAACTTTTTTGAATATTTCATTATTTAAAAAGAAATACTCTTTATTCCTTTATGAATGAGTTTTAAACCAGTAACAAAATGGAATTTTGGGATTCTATATTATTTGATTTTATATATAGACTGGATAAGGTACTTTTATTGAAAATTATTTTTGTATTCTATTAAAGAAATGAAACTGTTAAAAGCAGTGTCTGAAAAGTATGATTACACTTTCAGAAAACTAATTAAAAATAAGCAAATAAAGGTTTTCACTTATAGTTATTTTGCGTTCAGTGAAGATAAGATAAAATTTTTGTTTAATGAAATGCAAAACAGATAATGCAATATCTACATTTTTCATCATCCTTGTTTCAAAATGACCTCCCAAGAACAAGTGTAGAAAGTTTTATCGAATTTAACTTTACAACACATGCACAGCGTAAATGGAGCACCATCATACTAGAGTCCGAAGGGGAGAAAACGTTCCTCGAGTGAGTGAGTGAATATTAACCGTACTGTTCGGCTACTCGAGGGCTTTTAGAGATGGACCTCGTAATTTTGAACTGCGGTCAAGTGACGGGGACTACACCTGAGTTGGCACCCCATCTCCAACTACCACACCAACAGGAGGACGTTTAATCTCTCGACAGATTTAACTGCAAGGCTCCCCTACTCGGTGGGTCTTCAGCAATACTAGGCTCGAACTCATGACATATCAGTCACGAGTCCGTTACCTTTACAACAAGACTACCACGGCAAAAAGTTATCCGAGGAATGGATGGAAAGAGGAAGCCCAATAACGTGGCCAGCTAGGTCTCTAGACATAACACAGTGGACGTGTTATTGTAAATATGTGAAAAATATTGTTGACCATTCTCCGATTCCTAACACTAATAAATTGAAATGTTAAAATACAGCAGCCAATCAATACGTTGATCCTGCAATATTTCATACAACGTGACTAGAAATATTAAATAGACTCAATGTTTTGCTTGTAACTAGAAGTGAGCAAAATAAATCATACAAAAAACTTTGTGGAAAAATTTTTAAAAAAATGAAAACTTAGTTATTTTTTTATGGACATAAAAAAACCACAAGTGAATATCCATTTCGTTTATTTTCAATTCCTTTTTGAAAGTGCATTCATACTTTTTGGACACCCAGTATATAGACGAAATTTTCAACAAAGCAAGCATGGCTTACGTATACATTTTTATTTGTTGAGACTCCAATACTTGTTTTGTTATTTAGTATAAAGGTACCACGACAAAAAATATTTCTCTCAAATAAATATTCAACATCCAATCTTCCTAAAGGAGTCACTAAAATAAAGTTTTTGCCGTGTTGTTTCGGAATGGAAGGAAGGAAAGTTGCCAAAACCTGAGCCAAGTTGGATTTCTACACGATAGATGGTGACGCCACCTATCTTAACCTCCCCAATTTAGGCATAGGCTAAAAGGAAAGTGAAATAATCTTCAGCTCCTAGCACTCGTGGTTTCCGCATCGACCGCCTACAGGACTTTCGGATCCACTTATTTAACGAGCATGTACTCCTTGTGTATCAGTGTACTTAGTGGGATCGGGCACCCAAACCTGGCCTCCGGTGTGGAAGTTTGATGCTCTAATTACTTGGCTACCCAAGACCTAATTCAGCACTCTTAATTAAGATTTTTTTATGGGAAAAATTCAACTGAAGTAGCATTAAATATTTAATAATATTAGCTGAGTTGCTTTGGTAAAAGAAATCCATTAGAATTATATTAAACATCACGCTTTTAAATTCTATAAATAAAGTGAATTTTACAACAAAATGCTTATGATTCATTTAATGAAATATTTATCTTGTTATTAATATTCTTTTCACTGAGATTTTGCAATTTTTGCTAAGTAAAAAAAAAAAAAAAAAAGGGGTGAATAGTTTAAAAATTTAAATAATAACATTTTCAAAGCTGTGCAAATCAGCAAATTATGTAATTAAATTCCATGCATTATAAGAGAATATTTAATAGCAATGAACTATAAAAGGACATTTAATGTTATATCTGAATAAACGAAATCAAATTTATTCATGTATTCAAATTAAAATGCATACTTACATGTGAGAGAAGAAATTGTGGATGGTTTTTAAAGTAATTCTGTAGCTTCAGATTGGAAACAAGATTCTAAATTGGTTAATGGGAACTTTTATTCATATTTCTTAAATAATTTTCTTAACTGAAATTCTCCTAACCATTCCTTTTAATTTTGTGACAGAAATTCCTTTATTAGATTGTTCTGTTCGAATATTAAATAAAAACTCATAATTTCCCTGAAAATCAAATCTGGCCCTATTTTCATATTAATGCATTAAGTTTACATTTTTACATATAAAGCTATATTGTTTTCGTCAGAAACCTATTCATAAAAGTAAAAATTTCGAATTCCGCTTAAGTTTTTGTTGGCTCATAGAGTAGATATCTCATATTGACCAATAGAATCATTTTTAAATGAGCACTTCTTGTTTATCGTACGATTTCTTCTAGTCTAAGCTTCACAATGGTTTTCGAAGCTATTTTCTCTCCATTTTAATTTCAATATTTTTATATTCCTTGCACAAATGCTCTTTGAAAACTTGCTCATTTTAATGCAAAATAGTTTGCATTGCTACAGTTATTTCTGCATGAATCATTATTTGAACCTCTACATAGTACCGCTGAAGACCCGCCGTGAAGAGTGGGCTTATGCAAGTTGTTGTGGTCGTTGTGGTTACTAATTTCCCGTCTGGTCAGATGAAGCTAAACCAAATCAGTGAAACCGTTGACTCTAATGAAATCCGATACTGAAAATCATGCATATCTTCCCAGTCCAGTTCAAAGTAGTCCAAGATGTGCTGAGGTGAAGCCTGTTCTACCTGATATTTAAAACAAATATGTTGCTGCTGTCGCCTATGCCACCTGAACGACATTAACATCAGATGAAAACAGTGTTTCTCAAACTGTGGAGCGCGACCCCTTGGGGGGTGTGATAACCTTACAAGGGGGGCGTGAGCATATCAAAAAGTCAAAAATAAAAGATTTAAAAATTTGTAAATTTACTGAAAGGAAGCAAAACAAAATGCATTCTGACATAATAAAAAAGTAAATTACACATTTACATTGATATAATATTTTTTTTAAATGTATCAGTACTGCATCATGTATTTGATGATTAATTTATCAATACTAAGTTAAGAACAAGATTAATAATTACTAGTGACTCCCATGGGCTTGTCACATACAGAATTATACACAAAATTTAATACTTTTCTTAATAATTTGTACGGTTTATAATTAAAGTCATATTGTAGCCTCAGAATGTAGCTTTTAGTACTTTAATTTTGAAATCAATACATTGTTTTTGAATGGAGGGGGGCGCGAAGAAAGTTATGATTGAAAACTGGGTCAAAAGTATTGAAAGTTTGAGAAGCACTGGATTAAGACCACCAATATTCATCGTGGCAAGGGCTAGATGCACGTCTGTCGTTAGCCGTAGTTTTGAGCATCATGCAGGTGACAGTACGATTTGACTCGGTTGCACACCAATTTTGAGCGAGAACACCTTGGGGGGCAGAAACTCCCCACCTCTCTCACTTTTCCACCAACCTAATGAGAGGACTTGCGGCTCGACGGCTATTTTGAGTACCCTCCTGCCGTAAAGGCACTATCCATTTACAAACACCTAGGCTTTATATGGGATTCAAACCCAGAGCCAACGGCACTGCACTAATCATTATACAGGAGTGGTGGCTCAGGGTAAATATTAAACCTCTCATTGCCTCCAAAAAAATTAAAACTTTTTAAGTGTCCACTGGCAAATCGGAGCAGACAAGTATTGAACTGTCTTTCACAAGGAAGAAATAAAGAAAGTCCTAGTATTTTGCCTTTATACCTTTTATGAAACTGAAATTTTGATCACTTTCCTTTATTTTGGGTATTTTGCCTTGAGATTGTTTCTACCTATGAGAGCGCTCTGGTGAAAAGGATAGAATGGTCCAATCCCTCCTTTGCAAGAGGTCACCCATTTTGGAGAAAACGACAAGATCCATTGAAAATTTTTATATTAGTATTGTAGTTGAAACCGTGTTTTTAAAAACATAAATGGATAATTTTCATGAAATTTAATGTCACTTAGATTAGAATACATGTATAAATTTGTTTTATATATAAGGGCATTTGGACAAAAATTTTTTAAAATTTCATATTTTTAAAAAAAATTAACTTAGAATTTTTTTCAAATGTTCTCCTTTTTAAAAAAAATGTTCTATTAAAATAAGTTTTGTTTGTATATGCTTGGACCTTTTACAGAGGCTGAATTAAATTTTGAAATAATAATTTGGGGTTGGGTTTACCCGATTTTTAAAAAGAGGGAGTGATTTTGAAAAACGCTGAAAATTTTTTTAATCGATAGTAACCCTTTAAAATAAGTGAATTTTTTAAAAATTCTAGTTGTAAAGAATTTTTCTTAAAAGGGCAGTTATATACAGACAAAACATTAAAAAAAATTTGAAGCATTGTTCCAAAAAGGGGAAACAGAAAAAAAATTTTTTAAGTTAATTTTTTAAAATATTTACTTAAATAAAATTTTTTGTAAAATGACAAAAAATTTTGATACGTTTTAATCTAAAGGACCAAATATCATGAAAAAAATCCATTTTTCCTTTTTTGATCACGGTTGAACGTAGTGGGAAACCATTGAAAATTTCGTGAAGCCTAAGCTCCCCCCGTTTGGGGCTTTGGGAAACTAGGGGGAGGGGGAGGGCGGTTTTTGTTTTTGACCGAAGATGGTTCAAAATATTATGAGGTTCGTCATCAAACTTCCTCGAGTAACTGAATGGTGCGACGTTTATATTCATTCATTCATTCACTCACTCTCTGAACCTCTTTCATGCCGTCAAAGTTGAGAATTTCAGTTTATCTCGTCTATTTGATTACGTTAAATGAATTTTACTAAAAAATTAATCAAAATGAATAGATTTACTTCCACGTTCCTTATTTGTTCTAAGCCCCAATAGTTCTCAGTACAAGATCATAAACATCCGAAACACATTCAGTTTCATACTTCTTGAGTATAGTAACAACTGAAAAAAAGCAAGGACTTCTTTTCATCAAAATGAAATAATTAAATTCATGTAATGCGTGCACTTTCAAAACTAGTGAGATGATTGTTTATCGCTGGGATTTGATAGTCAATTATAGTCATTTCAAAAAAATAATTTGTTTCTTTTTAAACTTAAGAAATGGAAGCTTCTCCCCGCGAGCCCCCCATAAGAAACATAATTTCTCAGTACCACACATTCACAAAGTAATGTGGTTAAATTGAATATTATACTCAAGCCTGTTGTACCTAAGATCCACATGGAAAGGGAATTATGAACACACAACATTACACAAATTGAGAGAAAAACTTTATTTTACGAAAACTTCACATACAACCTAGCGTAAGTACTTGTTAAATAAACATTTATAAGGTCACATTTTGATCATTTTCAGATTTTTTACAAAAATGAGAAAAATAAGTTAAAATAAAGAGGGTATTGGAATGCATGAACTTTCTCCAGATGTTTCACGAGCTTGATTTTACAAGAACAAGTACTGTTGTTGTTGTTGTGGCTAATGCCACCTGTCTGAAGTAGTCAGAATGAGGCCCATGAAATTCATCGTGGCGAAGGGTGAAATAGGGCCTCTCGTTTGAAAGGCATTGAGCCCCCATACGGGTAACGGTACAAATTAGCGGGGGAAAATTTCCAAAAGGGGAAAGATGAAGGGCCCCCCAACCCCCCTTTTGGCAGGGAAAACTGAAGGGGATGGAAATTTTCCCGGTCTCCTGCCCCTCATGTGATTCATCCCACAAGCCATTCGGCCCCACTGATTTAATAGGACGATTCCGTGTGTACTGGAGGGTATTTGGGGCTTTTCAGGGATCAAACCCGGGGTTTTCAGTCTGGAGTCCATTGCTCAAAACCATTGGGCTCCCCAAAAAACTTAAAAATATGTAAAGATTGGGATATCTTTTATCTATCTTTATATATTATCTCTTATCGATATCTTTATATATTAGGGAATACCCTTTTAAACTTTTTCCGATTTGACGAAATATATCATTATACGATATTGTATTTTCCAACTACTGCATTATTTAATTTTAATTTTATTTATACTTGATTAACCATATTTTAAAAAAAAATCAAAAAATAAGGATATTTTAATCAATCCGAAGGTCATGGATTATTCTTGGTTGTAAATTTATTGCTCCTGCAAGTATTTTTATTTTTCAATACTAAAACAATCTATACATCAAAGGAAGTATGCACTGAAACATTCAATAGCCAAGAGTCTTAATTTAAAATTTGCCACAACTTCAATTAAAAAGGTTATTAATTTTACTATTTTTATAAAGTATGCATAAAAGATATGGCGGTTCTCTTTTAAAGATTTTGGGGGGAAATCCCTTTTTTGGGGCTGACAAACTATCCGTGTTTTAAAGTATTGAAAAATCTTAAATATGCCAATGATCCTAAATGAGGATAATCTTTATCTAGGAAGAAAAGCCATCACATAGTTAAAAAAATAAAGAAACTTTTACATAGGTCCATGATACCACCAACAAAGCTTTAATCAGTGTTTTAATCATTTTTCTTCCCTTTGTTTATCTTTCGGACATATACTTTTTGAAATTTTACCCCTGGAATACTTAACTATCAATAGGAAAGTGTTTTAAAATTTAACATGGATTAGTTTTAGATAAAAAAATAAAATTAAAATTTTTTAAAATAAAAATTTACAAAAAAATTTTTATTGGGAAAAATATTTTATATTTTTTAAAAAAAAGTATTTTTAAAATTTGAAAAAGAAAAGATAATGTCAGACATAAGCCTATATTGAAAATAATACTACAAGTAACAGAATGATTTGTTTCTTTATCATAAAAAATGAAATCCGTAAAATATAAATATAATCATACAATTCATTAATTATTTATGATATAATTTCACTCCAAGTTTGTATGAAAAAAAGATTAAAGAATGTATAAAAAGTATATAATAAATTGTAATATTTACTAAATTAACTTTATACTATATTCGAAACAATATGTTCAATGCTGACATTAATTATATAGGGTAATACAGATTTATTATAGGTAACATATTAATCTACTTTTTCTCTGCAATTATGAAGGTACAAATTGAACTTTATTGGTAATAAAATCTCTGTGTTAACCTGATCTATTAGATGTTTTAAAACTAAAATGCTTTTCTAAGTGAAACAATTTGGAATAAAACTTAAATTAATATTTTAGAAATATCTTTACATTTTGAAATATATTATTTAAGTGAGGGGGTTTTGAAGTCAACATTGTCAGTGTAATTCTCTATTTGTCTTATGAAACATGAGTGAATAGTAATAATGAGCCATTAATTGTTTCCTGTAAATAATTTCAAATATAAAAAGGAATATAATAATGCATTTAAGTACGTTATTTTTTATTGAAGTGAAATCTTTAACGTTGGGGCTTTTTTTGGGGAAAATCTTATGGGTTTGCGTCCCCTACATGCTCATGACTGCCGCACGAGCAGTTTGTGTTGCCTTAGTTTCAGGGTGAAATCTCGTGCTTGCGTCCGAAAGCTTATGAGTATATCTGTAGCTATACAGCTGATGTATAGTGCTGTGTATATCTTAAAAGGGGGATTGAATGGATTTAGTGAAAAGTCCAAGTTATATACTGTGCATTGTTGAAATGGGTTTTTTTGTTTGATTATTATTTGAATCTGGAAAAAAACATTGTGCAGAAATAGTGAGCCTAAAAAATATCCCCAATATTTTAAAGAAAAAAAATAAATAACAAAAAATTATTTTAAATACTCGTATTTTTTTTTGGGTTTAAAAATATTATTTTTTTAAAATTATTTTAAATCTTCGTATTTATTCTGGCGTTTGAAAATTTTTATTACTTATTGCCTAATTTTGGGAACTCTGCTCATCACGCAATGCGGATTAGCATTCCACAGTGGCAGTCGTTTTTTTACTACCGTGGTAAAACAGATTTCTAATGGTTCAATCATACTTTTATCGTGGATTTTGAAATTAAAATTTTTATAAAATCTAATAATAATTCAAGATTATTGTGTTGAAGTTTAAAATATGGTTATTAATGCAAAATTATAGTTTACTACCTTATATCTCATTAAAATCTTTAGTTTAAAATAATGGAAACGGCTCCGAATTTTTCATTGAATTTTTTTATTTTATTTAAAATTTAAATTTCGAAATAATACCAATTGGCACTGTTGGAAAATTGTGTTTTAAGTAGAGGAAGATAAAAATCATGGTATCTTTAAGAATTTGGATGATATTTCCAAAATATGTGGAAGAAACGAGCTACAAAATCAAGGAATCTTATTGTCCCCTTAATCTTGATGATGATGCTTTGCAATCACTCCTCAGAATCTATTCATACCTATAAAAAATAAAAACCATAATCGCGAAATGAAAACATTTTCTACTTATTTCTGATTTGGCAATGACTATTCACAAATCACAGGGAGGTACTTATGATGCTATTGTCTATGAATACGATTGCTAATTCCTAGAGCATTAGTATACGTAGCTTTAAGAAGAGTAAAGAGGATTCAAGGTTTATTTTTGGTTACTCAAGAAAATATTAGCAGCAGCTGGGAATTTCGGATTGGTAGAACAGGAACATCTCTAATTGCTTCAGAAACAGATAAACATCGTAAAAGATCAGCAAGTCATCGAGAGGATCTAACGTTAGAATTGAAAAAGTTACAAAACAATAACACAAAAAAGCCCCCAAAACCTTTTCTATAATTCATCCCCAACAAGAAAGGATTACTTTTTCATGAATTGTCAATTTTTTCATGCGCATGCATGCCCTTTAAAAAGGTGACATCGTAAAAGTCTTTTGTGTTGTCAGAAATTGATGAAAACGAAGAACCATTGATTTTCCGAATTTCACTTAGTTGTAAGATATAAAAACCGAAGTTTCAGCAGAAAGGCGATCTATTTATCAAACACTCAAGATACGTCACACTTTATTGCTTCACATATGGACATACATACTAAATTACTAGAAGCTTGATGTTAATGTTTTTGATATGAAATATGTTTTGTCACTTTCCCAGATGGGCAATAATTTTAAGGTTCTTTTATTTTCCCTGGAAAATCTGATCAACAATTTTTTTCGAAAATTTGGTTATTTATCAAAAGAAGGTTCTAAAATATTGGGTTTTGGGGTAAAAAATAGAAATGTCCCGATGATTTTAGTGGAACTTAAATGAAACCCTTGCAGATGATAAAAATAAACTAATTGAATTTCTAAATTAAACATTTAATTTTAAAAAAATGTTCAATGATCGAAACCATACTACAAAATATAAAAGACGATCAATGCGGTCTTTCGGATTTGGATAAATTTGTTTAAGCATTTTTTTTTTTTTTTGGTTCCCATAAGCCATTGATTTTTTAGAACAAAATTAAATAATTGAAAGTTTAAAAAGTCTAAGTATTGGTGAAATTAATGATGACAATGATGCAAACAATTAAAATAATGCTAAAAATCAAGTACATTGAAATATATGTAAATACAAATACTATTCATAGATAATATGATTGTATATTAATTGTGTTATTTCAATTGAATTGTATTTATATATTGTCATCATCTTGTACAGCCCATAATATATTTGAATAATAAAAAACCATATAAACATGCATATAATTGTTGCTCGAAGTGTCAACAGATGTGAAATCCAGATTGATGTTGATAATTTTAATTCGAACATTATGAAATTTCAAATTTTAATACTATATGTTCTAAATTTTCACTTCTATCGGCAGTCTCTATAACTGCCAATTTTTTTTTGTTCTTAATAAATTATTTACATTCCTTTTAAACTAATTTTATCAATACAAATGGGAATCATATTCTCACATAACTGCAATGAAATTTGTTGGTTTTGTTTATATATAACTGATTTCATGTGTATCAAAACTCTTCCACAAAAAAGTATTTTCCATTATTTTTTATTATAGGGACATAATTCAACTAAAAATATTTAATAACTCCATATTATTGGAATAGTTATCTGAATTTATAAATTATATTGTGGTATTCAATTTTATATAATATTTCATTACCAATACTTAGCTTTATCTTGCTTATAAATTATGTATAGAGGGTTGTCTCAAATTCATGGTATAAACAATAAGGGTAGATACAGAATATTGTATAACAATCATTTATTGTATAGAAATGCGTAAGCGAAAGTGCCTTGGTAAGGCGCAAACAAGGGAAATAAAAGAAAAGAGAAATGAAATTATGGGTTTGATGCGTTGCCGGTAGAGGACAGTAGATATCTATCCACTGTTCAACATGATTCATCTAAGTAGGGAAAAGCGCTATTCGCAATGGTAAGTCAGTCACATGATAGTAAAAACCACGTGATTCTTGTCAATCAATTCAAAAATTCATGTGACGTCATTGTCACGATAAAACTATCTTGTGTTTCCCCACCCCAACAGTTAAACGCCCGGGGTTTTCCCCAAAGTTCTGCCTTTGCAGAAACTTTCTTTTTAAAAATACATGTGTATACAAAATGCATTTATTTAAAAGTATAAACATAAAATACGTTTTTTTAAATTTAAAAAATCTTTTAAAAGATTTTTTTCCATAATATTTAAACATCTTTACCCAAATATGAAATTTGAAATTCTATCTAAGTTTTACAGCCATAACAACAAGTACATTTAGTTTAATGTTTGTTTTGAATTCAATGGAGAACACGTGTTTGTCTTTTCCCTAAACGCCCAAAAATTGGGGCCCCATTGTTCTGACGTCTACGATGGGAGACTTTACGTATGCCGAAAAAGCAGATATGCATTACATCTACGGCCGTACAAATGGTAACGGCACGCTGCACTACGAATGTATCAAGTGCAGTTTCCTGATCTACGAATACCAGATTTTCTGCTGAAGGTTCTGATTGCCATTCATAATCACTAGATGATCACCAGCCCACTTCAGAACCGATGTGCGCACTTACCTGAATGTCACATTTGAAGCTCAATGGATTCGGGTGGTAAACCAGACCCTTTGCCTCTCCGATATCCCAATTTATCACGCCTTGATTACTTTTTATGAGGATATCTGAAAAATATACGACTCCACTTGACTCAAATGAGGATCTCCTTCTACAAGTAAAAGAAGCTGCTGCACATGTGCGTGAAATACCTGGCATATTTGAGCGTGTATGACAATCGCTTCACCGACGCTGCCAAGCAGGAATCGCTACTAGTGAACGCAATTTTGAACAGCTTTTGTAAACATTGCACTTGTCTCACCCTGTTACTTGCGTCCGTACATTCCTATACATTAAATGATTGGTACAATGTCTGTACCTACCATTAAAGTTTGTACCATGAATTTGGAATCTCCCTGTATTTTTCATTTCTCATTATTTACTGTTCTTATCTTTCTAAGGAATGTACACACCATCCATAATGAAGAAAAATGTAAAAAAAATGATAATTTACTAATAAATATTTTACACTATAATATCATATAAAATTCATGGGTTATAAAGAAAATATTTGGAACCCATAGTAGCAGGTTAAAACAACAGATGTGTGTGTTTTTCCTTCGATTTTAGCTCAAACTGATTTATTACCACATTAAAAAAAGTATATTTATTTCAGAATCATTTTATCAACATAAATGATGATATTATTTTTTTTCTCTCTTTCCTGGTTAGAGAGATGAATCAGTAAAAAGGCTAGTATTCATGACAAATGCAGTAAAAAAAAGTTTGAATCCATTATCAGAAAAGTAAATTGTCTTGTAGGCATTAAAAAGAAACATGTCTAAAATTTAAAAAAATTCTGCATTATCTGAATAGCTTTGAAATATGTTTTTCTCCGTTTTATGCTTGTTTATGTTATCTTATAAAATAAAACATTCTGGAAAGATATAAGTAAAAAGAAAATCGTATTTGTGTAAAATTCCTGATGGATCTTAAAAATGACTTTCAAGTTGTCTTTTATAGATGAAATTATTCCCCCACGTAAAAAGCCCCTAGGCTTGTAAATTAGTTTTTTTTATTCAATATTTTTTCTTTTTAATGGAAGCTTAAAATTTTGGAAACTTTTGTTTTCATTTAATAGAAAAAAATCCTTTTTTAAACTTTAGTGAGGTTTATTTACTAAAGAGAGAAAAAAAATTCACTTGAAAAGAAGAAAAAGAATTTGGTCATACTGTATGAAGATATTCCTGTTCCCGTATCTATTTTTAACTCATGCAGTGTTGCATATTCATAGCTTATTTCGGACATCAAAATTGCCCACTTCAAACATAAAATAATTCATACTGAAGAATCGTATTTCAATATTAAATTTAATAAATTTTTTTGAAATATTTTTTGCCCAAAAATTTAAAAAAAATTGCCAATCCCAATGTCCCCCTTTTTTTATATAATTTGAGGTTAAATAAAATAATCTTAAATTTTTTTTTGGATAGAGATAACATATTTTAGAATGAAAATTATTTTGGGTTTTTTTTTTTAAAAAACAAAAAATTTAATAAATGAAAAAATGAATTTAATTTAATTTTTTTAAAGATGATTTTTGTTTTTCGATATACAAATTAAAGCATGTGTTTTCCCATGTGATTAATTCAATGTTTAAGAACAATATTGGGCAACTCATTGAAAAAAAAATTGAAAATGTAATTGGTGTTTTTTTCCCCCTTGATTTTTTTCTTGGATTCGATTAAAAAATTCAGAAAACTATCATTTCTTAAATGTAAGTTTTATTAGTATTTAAATATTTAACTATAGGGAAAAAAAAGACAAACCATTCTGAAATAAATTTTTTTTTCGCCTATAATTAGATTTTACCTTTTTAAAAATTAACTTCTCATTTAAAATTTAATTTTTTAGTTCATTATTTTCAAAATTTCCCCAATAAATTACAACTAAAACAATTATTCTACGTATGGTTTACTTTTTTTTAAAATTTTGTCACCTTTTAATAAAAATACATTATTTATAAAAAAACAAAAAAATATTTTGAAATTTTCTTTGAATATTAATAAATTATTTAAAATCTTCAGAAAATAAACAATAAGTATTAAATTTCTATATGTGTAAGAAAATTTAGTTCTCTAACTAGGAACTTGATAAAATAAAAAAGAGATGAACTAATTTAGAATAATATAACTTTTATATAATAGGTTGAAGCACTTCAGGCAATTTTAAAAACATTTCGCTTAAATTCATACCATTTTATATGCAATTTTCGGTCCATCCTTGTAAGACAGTTTCAAATATCATAGTTGGATTATATTTGCAGGAAAATTAATCCACTTTAATCTTTTTGACACGAGTGTTACCTCACTATTGTTTGTCATCACTATTTATTTATAGATTATGTGAAAACAATGTACATTTATCGATGCAGCAATTACATGAAAAACGGAGTAAATTATCTGCGGATCTATTAGTAATTGTCTACAGATATATTTAGAATTTAAAGCTCAATCTCGAAAATAGTATTTGGGAATAAAAAGGGTTTTGCATGACTATCGAATTTGCCCCTACTTTCTTTTAGAACAGCAATTAAGTTCAAAAATACTTGTAAACCCACTATAACTACGGGGGATGATCAAAAAAAAAAGGTTACAAGCTTTGGCATTTGAAAACTAATATTGTGGAAAAATTTTTTGTTTTTAGAGTGGAGACAAATGGCTCTACTTTTCATGAAACTGGTTTGAGGGTAGGTAGCGAAATTTCCCCCGGATGGTTCAGGACGATTAAAGGAAGATTCTTGGGGAAATTGGTCTGGGGTTTGGAAGCCCGGGAGACGTGTTTTAAATTTTTATGGGCTTAGAATGTGTTTTCCCTTTACAATGAGCTGACAAAATGTATCGAAATTGTGTCACTATTTTCAATCAGGTAGACAGGATGTCAAAAACCGCAATATGACAGGGAGCATCCGGCCAAGTTCTTCTCCGACGGGAATACCCCCCGGCATGGATTGGGGGAAATGATTAAAAAATAATCGACGCGTAACTGTGCGTGAAATCTTCCCCAGAGTTGAGAAGACTATGGTAGCGTGTAGCACATCGTATCTGGAGCTGTGATTTTCCCAAAATAGTGCGGGAAAATCACCCCTCCGAGTCCTGGCTCAAGGGAAAGGGGACATTTCTCCCAAAGGGTTGGTTCGGGGTTTCCCTGATAAATGCCTAAGTATACTTGGTGATTATGTGGGGAAATGTAGAGGCACGTATCCCTTTTTAAATTCTTTTTTGTTTTTTTTGTTATCGAAAATAAATATTTCTTCTTCCGACTTTTAACCTTTTTGCTGATAAACCCTCGTAGCTTGTTATCTACGGGTTTTTCTTCTATGTAAATGACACGTAAAAAGGAATTAACTCTAGAGGTTTGTTTTTAGATCCAGGTAGTCAACCATATTTATGGGGGGGGAGAAAATGAAAAAAAATAAGTAATTGTGTTTCAAAAACCCCTCTCAAGGTAATTTTGAACATTTTTAAAGCCTTTGGAATAATTTTATGGATAGCAGTGTACAGAAAATAGTATTTCAAAAGAGGGGTACTTACATCCGGCCTTTTGTTTTGGAGGGAAACGTTTAAGGGGTTAAAAGAATCGTATTGTATTTTTAGCGTCAAACAGTATTATTGAATTAAATACATTGTTATTGTACGGAGGGGGGGGGGTTGCAAAAAAAATTTATGATTAAATTTTTTGGGACAAAAAAAGTTGAAAGTTTCGGAAACTGGATTACACTTAACATAGGAATTGCTTGACTTCTTAAAGCATGACGTGATCACACCTTTTTTCCCAAATTTATGTACAGCAAAAAAAATCAAAACTCAGCTAAATATTACTAGAATGTGGTGAAATAAAGTCACACTTTTTAAATTTTTTGGGACAAACCTGCAATACTGATAGGATATAAAAAATTATTAATTTATTAAAAAAAAGGAAATCGAATGCATTGAGAAATTTTTTTTAACCATCAGGTAATGAAATTTCGTTTTTTTTCTATTAAATAAGGTTTGCTTTGGGGGGTTTGTTAATTCAACAAATTACTCAAGGTGTCAACTTGTTACTCCTATAATCAAAAAAACAAAAAAATGTATTGAATGAATGGGGCTATTTTAATTTGAAAACTGTTTTCCCCCCAAAAAAATGAATCACGAGAAATTGAAAAGGATTTCATTTGAAAACCCCCAAAAGGGTTCACTCTATGAAAATGTTTTTTTGGTTTAAAAGTTCTGAGTAAGTACAAATTTATGGGTTCGCATATGTTTTTGCTAAAAGCACATGGACCCTGAAATTTGAAAAGTATAAAATTTTTTGGGTAGAGGGATATATATATATATATATATATATATATATATATTAACTAAATGATGGCTTTTAAATGCGGTCCTGGTTTTCATAAATGCAACACAGTTTCCCGAGATATAGGTATTGGGAAAAATTTTAACAATGAATTTTGGTGATCCCCCTTACCTTTCTTAAGACAGGATGGTGTTCTGTCGTTCTGATTTTGATGTCTTTCCCATAAAATTGCCTGCAAAAAGTTTTTCCCCGTATTTGCTGGGAGAAGCCCCCCTTACTTTTTTCTGTTTTAACACTACAGGGAGTCGGGTGCGGCTTAGAATTGAGAGCAAAACATTTGTTGGTAGGGGGAAATTGAAATAACAATTTTTAAAAGGAAAAATGTAACCATACATTCTGGACACTGGCATCGGTGACATCCCATTCTGCAGTTTACCTCTAGTATTCGGTGGATCCTAAACCTCATCGGCTGCTCGTATCTAGAAATATTTTTTTTTGCATACACTTCCTTTTTAAATCACCTAGATATCCAAGATATCAACAATACCATCAATAATGGTTCACTCTGATGCATTTATGAAAAGGCAGACAGTTTTATATGCAGAAAAAAACAGAAACAGAACACCGTCCATTGCATATTTGACAAGGATGGCATAAGCAAAATTATATAATTTTTGCTTATAAATGTTCAGCAGCCTGTAATAATTCTTTTACATTCTTCCATAATACATTCGTTTTAAAAAAATTTTTTGTATGCAAATGGATGGCACGTAAGACGATGGGGAAGCTTTGACGGGCCCGGGACTAATTCCCCCCGGGAGCAGGACGATGGACATGATAAATCATTTTCGAAACATGATACTGACAATTAGAGTAATTATAGGCCCTTGTATGAGTTTAAAAATTTTTCATACTGCTAAAATAAATTCATTATAAATTCATTACTTCTCAACAGTGTTTTTGTTTTGATTTCTGAAGCATAGGATATTGATGAACGTTTATGCTTTTTTTAAAAAAAATTTTTAAAAAGGGAAAATTTTTTGAGAATTAGGAAAAGGGGGCTTAAAAAAACGATGACAAAATTTTTCGTAAAAAAATTTTTTGGGAAAGTAAAGGGGGGCTTAGAATTGATGGCGGCTTATATTCTGGTAAATACGGTATATGAAAATTATGCGTTCTACATGCAAATAAAAAAGTGATTTTCGTTTTTTGTTCAAAAAGTGTAATTACTTTGTTTGTTAACATAATTTAATCGAGAAATTGGGTTAACCTATAAATTAAATATTTTAATTTATTTATTTTTATTTATTTTGAGTTTTTCAAAGTTTAAAAAAAGTATAAAGGAGGATAGCCTGTTTAAACCTGAATCACCATATCATCCTAAGCTGCACTTAAAAAGGCGCACTATGTTACTGAAATAAAATACTTGTGAATGTAGTTTAGTGTCAGTACTAATGTTAGAGCTATGATCAAGATGAACAGTGCAGCCAGAGTAACTATTCCCCCATAACATTATATAAATAATGTTAATTTTAACAAAATCAACATACAATAATCGGAAACTATAAGATCAGCTCTTAACTATGGAACGTCATGCAATGATATTTCCTTGGAAAAACTTAATATCAAAAGACGCAGTATGGTTTAATAGTACCTCTTAAGTGAAACATTAAAGTATAGGCAGTAATTATCTGTACAATTAGAAGTACTTTTAAATATACAATCGTTTTCATTGTTATTATTATATGTTTATAATTATGGAAAGGAAATATCATTGCAAATGCTTGGCTTTTTATAAAATAAACTTAACCAAGAACTAATGGAATGGAATTCCTAGCAAAACTAATAAAAAAAGGGTTTTTTTTTTGCTCAGCTGGAAACATACTGATGAGGGAAATAATCTCTAGTATATGACGAAGTTATAGCCGCTGTGGATTCTAAAATCAAATTAATAATGTAATATAATCCCAAAATGAGAGTAATTTATTCAAAAATAAACAAGAAAACAACATTAATTCCCAAATTTAAATTCAAAAAAATGTTATTTAAAAAATTTTTAATTATTTACTTAGTAATTAAAATTTTGGAAATTTAAAAGGAAAAGTCTTAAACCATTACAGTTAGAGGAAGATAATAATAAAAAGTAAGTGATTTATCCAATAATAATTGCATTCTTTTTCTAAATTTCTGCTTAAAAATATTTTTACGTGGTCTTGAGTTCAGTAAAGACGTTTATATTTAAATATTGACTGTTGATTTAAATTTCTATAAAACAAAATCAGAAAGTTATGTTTCGTTGAAATATATTCCATGACAATTATATATAAATATTTTGATTTCCTTATGAAAAAAATACAAATTCACACTGGTTCTAAGAACAATCATTTCTGAACATTTTAAATCCATCACATTTTTAATCGTAATTATACAATATTTTTCTAATATGTGCAATTTTAAGAATTGCAATAATTTTTTTTAAATTTTTTAAAAATTGGGTAAAAGTGTTTTTTATAGGCCAAAGGGTAACGATTAGTCAATTCTGGGAAGGGCCCAAAAGAAAAAAAAAAGTGAAAAAACAAATGAAGAACGGAATAAACTTGAAAAGAAAAATATATGTGCTTTGAGTATATAAAAAAAAAAATATATAAGTTGAAAAAAAAGTATTTGGGTTCTAGGAACAAGCTTTCCCACAATCTGCGCTGAGCAATTATTGTAAACACGTGGCCAGATACTACAATTTTAAATCCCTCTGCGAATTAGAAGACCAGAAAAGGTTTTTTTTCAGAATTATTTTTTTTTTTTCCCATGCTTTTTTTTCCCCCAAAGGAGACTCAGTAATTAGGGTGAGGAATTAAATAATTTTAGGTTTTTTTTATCATTGGGAAGAAATCTGTAAATGCAATTTCTAAGATAAAAAAAAATAATGAAACAGAATAAAAATATATATATATCATGTTAAATCATAATTATGAAAAGTAAAATTTAGGGAAATTTTTTATGCTGATCATAAATAAGTACGTTATTTTCTATTAAATTTTTCTCTTTTCATTGCAAAACAATTTTGATAAAAAGCGAAATAAAAAAAACACTTCCAAAAAATTAAAGGGGGGGAGGAGGATTGTAAATTTCCCCCAAGCATATCGGGAAATTTACCCAGCAAAATCTTCCCTTGGCCAAACCATACCCAAAAAGTGTTAACATTCCCGTTTTTAACCTAAAATTTGTATACAAAGGTTTAAAAAAGGGGAAAAAAAATAGGGTGTCTTTAAATTTTAAATATATATTTTTAAATTTCCCACTACAAAATTTGTACATTTTTTAACATTGGTCAATGTGCTTCTTACATATATGTCTATCACACTTTTCGCACGTAACTTTAAATTTTCTGTCATTTTTGTTAGGACATTCAGCACACATTTTACAAATTCTTCAGCCTTCTTTACAGGTGGTACGTTGTCTTCTCTGGGTCCTAATTGTTTTCCCTTTTAAAATTTTAAAGAAAGCATAAGATTGGGTTCCATTCCTTTTTTATTCTTGAGTAAGCTTTAAATCCTACATACTTCAAAAAAAAATCGGGTATTTTTTTTACTGAGTAGGTGGTCTCTGAGCTCTCAACAAAATAATTCGTGCATTTATTGCAGAAACATTCAAAAATGCAATATATATATATATATATATTGTCATAATATAGGCCAATGATTGCATTTTGTAGCTGTTGAATACGTTGCAGTCATTTCATCGATAACATCAACTGCTCCCTTCGTCATATTATAAAAAAGTTATACACAGCAGAAACTTTCTTTATTGGTAGTTGCTATATCTAAAAAGTTTCTCAAATATTGCATTTTTTCATCATAACTACGATAACACGCCATCTCGAAAAAACAACTTTTATATTGAATGCATTATACAGGCTCTAACATATCTAGTAATGATGTATAAAAATATAATAAATGAAACTTTTTTTCATAATAATACACAGGACGAGAAATTCAACTGAAAATGTACCTTATTTCAAAACATTTAAAAACGACTTATGATGTTTATGTGATTTTCCCTCCCTCTAGTAATTATTTAATATATTTTTTTTTAAATAAAAATAATAAATGTTAATGTCCAGTTTAAAAGCAAATCAACTGAACATGAAAAAAAAAATGCATTAAGTAAATAGCTATAGGATTGTTCATAATTTTACCAACAAACATGCCTTACGAATAAGAAAATCAAATTTCTATAAGAATATTATGTAGGTTTAAATCATTAGTGAAAAAGTTAAAGTAAGTTAATTATCATTTTTTCAAAAATGTCTTCTAAATTTACTTGCAATGCATTTATGGTATAGACCAGGGGTAGCGAACCTTTATGGATCAACGTGACATTTTTTTCTCAAGAAGTGTTTAATGAGGCTTAGACGTACCGTCAAATACTTTTGAGTTCTGATTATTGGGAAAATAATAAAACTAAATATAAACAACACGAAACTCTATTTACTACGAAAAAATACCTTTTGCACTGTATATTTATAAATGTTTTAGTTATACGTGTAATTCAAATAAAAGAGAGTAACATTAATGGGACTTCTTTTGTTGCTGATTGGATGGCAACTTATATTAGGATTATAATATGTTATTTTTTGTAGAATACATGCTAAATTGGAGTCATCTGAAAATGGTTTCTAAGCAACTAATTATTTTTGCTGCAGTTCGCTTTTGTGGCAGCGGTAGCCGAGTGGTATAGGTATTGGATCGTGGCTTGCCTTGTCACGAGTTCGAGCCCAGTACCACTAAAGACCCTCCGTAGGGCAGTGATGCACGTTAAATCTGTCGAGAGCTGAAACGTCCTCCCATTGGTGCGGTGTGGTAGTTAGGAGAGGGGGGTGCCGGCTCAGGTGTCAACCAGGTCACTTGACCATGGTTCAAAATTACGTGGTCCGTCCCCAAAAGCTCTCGTGTAGCTGAACAGTGCGACATTAATATTCAATCAATCAACAGTTCACTTTTTTTGGCTAAAGTAGTGCTTCTCAAACTTTTAATACTGGCGCCCCCCTTTTCAATAAACTTTTTATCGCGCCCCCCTTATACATTAATAAATTACTGAATGCAATAATAATGCACTTTGACGCTAAAGCTACAATACACACGATCTAAATTATAAACCATACAAATTAATAACATAAGTATTAAATTTTGTATATGTCACTTTTAAGCAAAAAAAAAAATATTAAATAATAGGATAATTATTATGTTATTTTTCCTTTCTCTAATTTTTAAATTGGAACATATTGCAAAATGCGGTGGCTGCTTAGAAGTCATAGATATCAGCTAAATATAGAAAAAGAACTCAGAGGGTCAATTTCTAAAAACCTTTGCTCTGCAAGACAAGCCCATGGAAGTCGCTAATACTTATTAAACTTGTTCTTAATTCAGTATTAATAAGATAAGTATTAAATTTTTTATATATGTTACCTTAAGTAAATATATATTTTAAGTAGATTACTTTTAAGTAATAGGTTAATTATGTATTTTTCTTTTCTCTAATTTTTTAAATTGGGAAAAAGATTGAAAAAAATATTTAATTAAAGATTTATTTCCTTCAAGATCCATTTCTAAAAGTACAAATGTCATTAAAAATAGCCTAATCTATGTGTGTGTTGCTCTTTATCATATTCATTACATCTGGCATTCCGCGAACGTTCATGTGAGTCTAGACAACCTAACATACGTCTGCACAAAACATGTAAAATGCTGACCTCATACAATTCTAGTCAGTCCTTGGGCCGAATCGATTAGCTACCGAATTTTCTTGAATGTACATCCATAATTCACACGTTAATTGTAATTCACGGTATTAAGTTTTTAGGGCAGGGGATTAAAACAAAAGAAAGATTTTTTTTTAAATCACAGCAGCTTGGCGATAATAAAGCATCAACGATACACAGAGAGGGCAAATTGATACAAGTTACGAATGGGTTGGGGACCCATTTCAAAATATTTAGAAGGGCTCTCAACGCCGAAAAGAGATCAAAATTTCACATTCAGTGACGAAATTAAAAGGGCAATTTTTGTTTCATTCTTTGAATTCTGGTAGAGGTGGATGCTGAATTTTCTGCACTAAAAAAAGCATTTCGTATACTATTACCATTTTAACACTACCTTTGTGAACCCAGTTTTTCTGCGATGGCTACTTTGAAAAAAATATAGATCTGAGCTAAATATCAAAATGTCAATTTCAATTTTTTACCTTTCCCTTTTGAAAACGCTTAGCAAGACAACCCATGGAAGTCACTGATAATTATTAAACTTGCTTATACTGGCGGGTACCCCCTTAACACGAGTTTTTTTTTTTTAAAAATGATAATACATTATTCATACAATAGCTTAATTTGGAGAGAAAAAAAGTGTATGACAATGTATCAAAAATGTAAAATGATTTATTAAATAATATTATATTATAAAGGGTTTTTGAATGAACTGTAATTTTAAGCCCCCAAATTAGCATTTAGAATAAATGTTAAGTAAAAAAAAAGAATATAAAATTCTAATGAATAAAAATTTGTTTTTTTTTTTAATTTTTAAAAGGGAAACCCCGACGGTGTGCACTCGTTTCAACATTAATGGCCCGGGGAGTGATGCACCCCAAACTTTTTATTTATAATTATTTTCACAATATACAAGATAAAAATCACAATTTCGTGAATAATTTTAACTAAGAAAAATATATTTACCTTTTTCAAGGATTTTTCGTTTGTTTTTCAAAATTTGAAAAATACCCAAGAAACTGAACTAAATTACCAAATGGTGACCTTAATAAAGGACACAAACCAAGACATTTTACTAAAAAAGGAAAGTTATTTGCAAGCAAAACGTCACATTTTTTGTTCCCATTATTGAAATTTTTTGTTTTTGATGATCGACAAATATCCTGTTGAACTTTTTCTTGTTTGTTTTTTTGACAGTGGGGAAGTGCACAAGTTAGGTTTATATTTTCTTGATAAAGCTTTTAAATTTAGCTATTAAAAATTTTTCCCCCGTTTCATGTTTATTGTTTTTCCCAAATTTACTAACATGATTAATACATTATTTCAGCAAGTGTTTCCCTTTTTTTGATCAGCTTAATTTCCTTTTAAAAGAACACAGATGCCTAATTTTTTATATTCTGCTCATTTACATTTATAAACCATAATCAGTCGTACAACATCACAAATTAAAAACCCCTGTTTTTCATAGGGGGAAAAAGGGATTTTAAAGAAAATTTTTGTTATAGTGGTCGTGCGGGGAAATCGGTCTAAAAAAAGAACCTCAAGATTCTAAAACAACGTTTGCCACCCCAAAAAAGGGGATATTTATCAATTTATTTTAGCCCCATTAAGACCGTCATATTAGAAGATTCCTGTCAAAGGGAATTGGTAACAAATAAACAGTTTTCCCCGAATTAACGATTTTTTTACCATATTTTCAGTATACTCATAAAAAAAATTTGGCCAACTAATTTTTCAAAGTGCTCAATATGCTTATCCATGTATCAAAACTCTTTTCCCTTTAAAAAAGCAAAAGTTATTAATTTTCAATTCACAAAAAAATTTATTAATCATACCAGTAAGTTCAAAAACCAGCAAATGTTTTTTTTAGGTTAAAAAAAACTTTAAAAAAAAAATCTCTCTGTAGGATTACAGCAAAGCCAAAAAATTTTTTTTTTTAGTTATAGGATCAAAGATAAATAAGAGCGTTCAAAGTAGAATCTTTTTTTTTTGATTTTTTCACCAGATGATATATTAAAAACATATCAATGTAAATCTGTATTTTTATTATATCAGTATTTTGTTTTTTTTTTTTTATTCCATTAAATTAATTTTTTAACCTTTTTTTTGAAAGCTCGCGCCCCCCTTGGTACGCCCCCCCAGGGGGGGCCCCTTTTTGGGAAAAATGGGGTGGGGGGTTTTTGGATTCATTTCAAAATACCATTTTCAAATGATGTTTTACAAAACCCCTATATTCCCAAAATAAAAAAAAAATCCCGTTTTGTGCCCTTTTAATATGCCGGGTTTAAAAATTTGAAATTTCTGCTACACTTACTATCTTGCACTTTTTTTTTCCTTTTGAACTAGCCAAGTTAAATAACAGTTAAAAATTTTTAAATATAAACGATAAAATTAAAAATTTTGGGCAATGAAATCGACTTTACTATGGTAGATAAATTTTTCATCATAAGCAATTGAGCTCAAAAATAACTAAGGCAAAAACAAAGGTGTGCTCCTCGCCAACCCCATACCGTGACCGATTTCCCCGTTTTCCCCAATACTACATAGTGTTGATTTTTTAACAAAACAAACCTTTTAATCACTGGGTGCCAAAATACCCGCGGGCCCTTCTCCATCCCCCGGTATAGACCATCCATACTGTCCTGTGAACACTGGAATAGCAAGCAAATTACAAATAAGCAACTTTTTTCAAAATTGTAAGATATTCTATTTAATACAAATTGAAAATAATTTCAGCTTTTTTTTCCATTTCTTCTCGATATACAAAATATCCATCAACAAAAATATCTGGTTGAGTTTGCTGATTATCATGCGCTAGAATATATTCATCATAAAAAATTTTTACAGAACAATTTTTCCCAACTGGGGGTCCCCACTGGGGGACGGGATAACTCAAAGGGGGCATATTAAAAAAGACGAAAAAAAAAGACTATTTTAAAAAAATACAACACTGAAAGTCTCAAAATATTTAAAAAGGAAAAAAAGGGGAATATATTTACACTGATATAATACTCTTATAAATGTATCATTACTCAAAATGTATTTTGAAAAATTTTAAATACTAAGAAAAACATGTTGAATAATTACCATCCCCATGCTTGTCATATATAAAATTATGTACAAAAATTAACACTTATCTTGATAATTTATACGCTTTATAATTAATTCCTTAACTGCCGATTAAAAGTTACGCGATTCTCTTCCCAATGCCTCCGTTTTCCACGTAGGTATGCGTATGTGACGTATCGGGGGGAGGAGGGGGAGAAATGAATAAATAAACAAATCATCTGAAATTTCTTCACAAACACTATCAAGATCCTTTTATTGTATTTCAAAGCCTTCGGAATAATTTTATGAATGGCAGTGCATAAAAAATACCCTACTTCTGAAAGGCGTATATATAAGTCCGAGCCAATTACTGCTTTGGCTGAGCGAGTCGTTTATATTTTGCCCGGGGGCACTTAAGAGGTTATGTATTAGTTTTGAAAATTTTTTTATGGGAAATTTGTCAATCTTTCTTTATGGAAGGGGGGCGGGGGGATGTTTTGATTGAATATTGGGGTTTTAAATATTGAAAGTTTGGGAAACCGTCTAATATCAACCACAAAATGTCAGGATATTCCCGTGGAGCATACTTGGGGAAATACGACTATTCTAATATACTCGGGGCCAAAACTAAATTAAAACTAATAAAAGTTTCTTCAAAAATATTAGATTAGGAGTATTATCTTTTTCCCTAGGACAATCATGTCAAATTTCCCCCCCTTTATATAATTCCAAAATTTAAAGAGAATTTGGTTTTTTGAAAGGGGAAAAATAATTGTTGTCCGCAGGAATATGCGTTCTTGCTCTTTCATAAGCATTCCTTAAGTTCGTCGATTCAGAGGGGCATACAAGGTTAGCCTTAAAATACGGCCATTGAGGATATCAGCCAAAACGTTACGTTGCGGCATAGTAATCTGAAATGAACTGAGAGTCAGTAGTGTTGTGTTCTTCCTCTAACGGTCTTTTTCCTTGAAATCCTGGAATAGGAGGGGAGGGGGTTGTACTGAGGATTCGAATTCAAATGGATCCAAATAATCTAGAAATATCTTGATATAAAAATGTAGGAACAGAAAGCATTAAATAAGTCCACATTCCTTAAATAAATTGAATATTCACAGGTTTCTACCAATGTTACATAATTATTCAACTGATTGAAAACTAGTGAACCGTATAATTGTTACACACGATTTCAGTTAATTGACAGTTGTTATACAACACAGTTTAGCGTTTTTTTTTTTTAATTATTTTAATGGTGAGTCACAAACTCTTGCTTGAACCTTAAACTTTTGAAAGCTGACACATTAAAAAGTGAACAAGCAAACAAAAAAATAAAATTCAACACAAATATGTAAATTTAAATTTTCATTAAAAATAAGAAGGGAATGTACTACTCAAGAATCGGTTTTTCAGGAGATGCAGGTTTAATAGCTAAAGCATATATACTTTTAAAATATGCAGAATCTCATTTTTGGTTTCTTTTCGAATTTATTTATTAACTTTAGGAATTATATACTACTAAGTTATTTAGAAAGACAATTTTTGTTGTGTTCTAAGCAATAATTTGGGGGGAGGGGGAATGTTTTTCCAACAATCTTTTTATAAAAATATTTTTTTTTTTTGGCAGTACTGACTAAAAATAAATGAATTACGTTACAAAAAATTATCAACAGTATATATATATATGTTTGAATATATTCCTCGCTTCACTCCAACACCATTCAACCGATCATTATGAAAATTGCCTTGTGTATATGTATTTTTTTGTGTGCATGTGTGGAGAAGGTTTTTATTCTGTCCTCTTTGTTGTAACTCCCTATCAGGTGGCTCTACAGTACATCGATTTTTGCACCGTTCAATCAGTCGCCAAGTTGTCAACATGGTCGCGAAAAATGATGCCAGTATAATGTAAGAAACGGCGTTGCTTGCGAATATTACAATTTTAACATAAAACCCATACAACAGGAATTATTACTAACATATTACACATCCAGATATAAATTATTTACACTATTTTAAGCATTCATTACACAAAATTTGTAACAATATGTTACTTTTGCTGAGCAAAAATCAGTTTAGGAAGGTGTTATCAAAAATCGACACACAAGGGAGTTAAGAAGGCGTTATAAATAATTTAAAAAAATTCTTTTTTATCAGCTTTTATACCTACAGACTTAAAACTTAACAAATATGATTTTTTATTCAGCTGTGACAGCTAAAAAAAAGTTTTTGTTTGATTTGAAAATTTAAAGTAAAATTACCTCATCAAAACTTTTTTATCCTTCAATCTGTATATTTACCTTTTCAATTACTGGGA
>BMAV01019918.1:0-20686 GCA_019973955.1 Trichonephila inaurata madagascariensis
TCCGAAAGTCCTGTAACTTTTTAAATGATCACCTTCTTGAAAAACCAACCTAATTGGCTGGAAAGCCAACTTACCGACCGATTTTAAAAACCGGCCAATTCTCACCTAACTTAGTTTCTCTTGCAGAGAATTCAACGCTGATCACGAATATGTATGACGCATGTCGAAATTCTAATTATTTCAAAAGTTATGCCCCTGTTTTTTGAAATTCGTCCCCTCTTTCAATACTCTGTTTCAGTAACATACCCACCACTATTTTTTTTAACCCTAGAAACTTACCAAAGTGACCCCTTTCACTCGAAATTTGACCAGGAATCTAACTCTGGTCTCCGTTTCACGAAAATTCTGTAACTTTTTTTAAAAATGAAACACCTTCTTGAAAAAACCGACCTATTTGGCTGGAAGCCAACTTTCCATTGATTTTAAAAACCGGCCAAATCTAACCAAACTTAGTTTTTCTTGCATAGAATTCAACGCTGATCACGAATATGTATGACGCATGTCGAAATTCTAATTATTTCAAAAGTTATGCCCCTGTTTGTTTGAAATTCGTCCCTCTTTCAATAGTCTGTTTCAGTGACATACCAACACTTTTTACCCTAAAACTTACCAAAGTATACCCATTGCACTCGAAATTTGACCAGAATTTAAATCTGGACTCCGTTTCACGAAAGTCCTGTAACTTTTTTTAAAATGAAACACCTTCTTCAAAAAACCGACCTATTTTGGCTGGAAAAGCCAACTTACCATTCGATTTTAAAAACCGAGCTAATTTTTCACGAAACTTAGTTTTTCTTGCAGAGAATTCAACGCTGATCACGAATATGTATGACGCATGTCGAAATTCTAATTATTTCAAAAGTTAAGCCCAACTGTTTCTTTGAAATTCGTACCCTCTTTCAATAGACTGTTTCAATGACATACCTACCACTGATTTTTTTTTTACCCTAGAAACTTACCAAAGTGGCACATTTCACTCAAAATTTGTGCAGGAATCTAAGTCTGGTCTCCATTTCACGAAAGTCCTGTAACTCTTTTAAATGAATCACCTTCTTGAAAAAACCGACCTATTTTGCTGGAAAGCCAACTTTCCGACTGATTATAAAAAACCGGCCAAATCTAATCAAACTTAGTTTTTCTTGCATAGAATTCAACGCTGATCACGAATATGTATGACGCATGTTGAAATTCTGATTAGTTCAAAAGTTATGCCCAACTGTTTCTTTGAAATTCGTACCCTCTTTCAATAGACTGTTTCAATGACATACCTACCACTGATTTTTTTTTTACCCTAGAAACTTACCAAAGTGGCACATTTCACTCGAAATTTGTCCAGGAATCTAAATCTGGTCTCCATTTCACGAAAGTCCTGTAACTTTTTTTAAATGAATCACCTTCTTGAAAAAACCGACCTATTTTGCTGGAAAGCCAACTTTCCGACTGATTATAAAAAACCGGCCAAATCTAATCAAACTTAGTTTTTCTTGCATAGAATTCAACGCTGATCACGAATATGTATGAAGCATGTCGAAATTCTAATTATTTCAAAAGTTATGCCCAACTGTTTCTTTGAAATTCGTACCCTCTTTCAATAGACTGTTTCAATGACATACCTACCACTGATTTTTTTTTTACCCTAGAAACTTACCAAAGTGGCACATTTCACTCGAAATTTGACCAGGAATCTAAATCTGGACTCCGTTTCACGAAAGTCCTGTAACTTTTTTTTAAAATGAAACACCTTCTTGAAAAAACCGACCTATTTGGCTGGAAAGCCAACTTACCGACCGATTTTAAAAAACCGGCCAATTTTCACAAAACTTAGTTTTTCTTGCGGAATTCAACGCTGATCACGAAAATGATGACGCATGTCGAAATTCAATATTATTCAAAAGTTATGCCCAACTGTTTCTTTGAAATTCGTCCCTCTTTCAATAGCTGTTTCAGTGACATACCCACCACTATTTTTTACCCTAGAAACTTACCAAAAGTGGCCATTTCACTCGAAATTTGCCAGGAATCTAAATCTGGTCTCCGTTTCACGAAATCCTGTAACTTTTTTAAATGAATCACCTTCTTGAAAAACCGACCTATTTGCTGGAAAGCCAACTTTCCGACTGATTTAAAAACCGGCCAAATCTACAAACTTAGTTTTCTTGCATAGAATTCAACGCTGATCACGAATATGTATGAAGCATGTCGAAATTCTAATTATTTCAAAAGTTATGCCCACTGTTTTTTGAAATTCGTCCCTCTTCAATAGCTGTTTCAATGACATACCTACCACTGATTTTTTACCTAGAAACTTACCAAAGTGCCATTTCACTCGAAATTTGACCAGGAATCTAAATCTGGACTCCGTTTCACGAAAGTCCTGTAACTTTTTAAAATGAAACACCTTCTTTGAAAAACCGACCTATTTGGCTGGAAAGCCAACTTACCGACCGATTTTAAAAACGGCCAATTTCTCACCTAATTTAGTTTTTCTTGCAGAGAATTCAACGCTGATCACGAATATGTATGACGCATGTCGAAATTCTAATATTTCAAAAGTTATGCCCAACTGTTTCTTTGAAATTCGTACCCTCTTTCAATAGTCTGTTTCAGTGACATACCTACCACTGATTTTTTTTTTACCCTAGAAACTTACCAAAGTGGCATATTTCACTCGAAATATGACCAGGAATCTAAATCTGGTCTCCGTTTCACGAAAATCCTGTAACTTTTTTTTAAAAATGAAACACCTTCTTGGAAAAACCGACCTATTTGGCTGGAAAGCCAACTTACCGACCGATTTTAAAAAAATTCCAATTCTCACCTAACTTAGTTTTTCTTGCAAGAATTCAACGCTGATCACAAATATGTATGACGCTTGTTAAAAATTCAATTAATTTTAAAAGTTATGCCCAAATGTTTCTTTGAAATTCGTACCCTCTTTCAATTGTCTGTTTCAGTGACATACCCACCACTATTTTTTTTACCCTAGAAACTTACCAAAGTGGCCCATTTCACTCGAAATTTGACCAGGAATCTAAATCTGGTCTCCGTTTTACGAAAGTCCTGTAACTTTTTTAAATGAAACACCTTCTTTGAAAAACCGACCTATTTGGCTGGAAAGCCAACTTACCAACTCGATTTTAAAACTGGCCAATTCTCACCTAATTTAGTTTTTCTTGCAGAGAATTCAACGCTGATCTCGAATATGTATGACGCATGTCGAAATTCTAATTATTTCAAAAGTTATGCCCAACTGTTTCTTTGAAATTCGTACCCTCTTTCAATAGTCTGTTTCAGTGACATACCCACCACTATTTTTTTTTTTTTTTCCCTAGAAACTTACCAAAGTGGCACATTTCACTCGAAATTTGACCAGGAATCTAAATCTGGTCTCCATTTCACGAAAGTCCTGTAACTTTTTTTAAATGAAACACCTTCTTGAAAAAACCTACCTAATTGGCTGGAAAGCCAACTTACCGACCGATTTTAAAAAACAGGCCAAATCTAACCAAACTTAGTTTTTCTTGCATAGAATTCAACGCTGATCACGAATATGTATGACTCATGTCGAAATCTAGATTAGTTCAAAAGTTATGCCTAGCTGTTTCTTTTGAAATTCGTACCCTCTTTCAATAGTGTGTTTCAGTGACATATCTACCACTGATTTTTTTTTTACCCTAGAAACTTACCAAAGTTACCCATTTCACTCGAAATTTGACCAGGAATCTAAATATGGTCTCCGTTTCACAATTTACTGTAACTTTTTTTTAAAAATGAAAGACCATCTTGAAAAAACCAACCTATTTGCAATGAAAGCCAACTTACCGACCGATTTTAAAAAACCGGCCAATTCTCACCAAACTTAGTTTTTCTTGCACAGAATTCAACGCTGATCACGAATATGTATGACGCATGTCGAAATTCTAATTATTTCAAAAGTTATGCCCAACTGTTTCTTTGAAATTCGTACCCTCTTTCAATAGTCTGTTTCAGTGACATACCTACCACTGATTTTTTTTTTACCCTAGAAACTTACCAAAGTGGCATATTTCACTCGAAATATGACCAGGAATCTAAATCTGGTCTCCGTTTCACAAAACTCCTGTAACTTTTAAAAATGAAACACCTTCTTGGAAAAACCGACTTATTTGGCTGGAAAGCCAACTTACCGACCAATTTGCAAAAAATTCAATTCTCACTAACTTAGTTTTCTTGCAAAAAGAATTCAACGCTGATCACAAATATGTATGACGCTTGTTGAAATTCCAATTAATTCAAAAGTTATGCCCAAATGTTTCTTTGAAATTCGTACCCTCTTTCAATAGTCTGTTTCAGTGACAAACCCACCACTATTTTTTTTTTTTTTACCCTAGAAACTTACCAAAGTGGCCCATTTCACTCGAAATTTGACAAGGAATCTAAATATGGTCTCCGTTTGACAAATTCCTGCATAGCTTTTAAATGAAAGACCATCTTGAAAAAACCAACCTATTTGCAATGAAAGCCAACTTACCGACCGATTTTTAAAACCGGCCAATTCTCACCAAACTTAGTTTTTCTTGCGCAGAATTCAACGCTGATGCGAATATATATGACGCATGTGAAATTCAAGTATTTCAAAAGATATGCCCAACTGTTTTTCTTTTTAAAAGAATTCATTGCCCTCTTTCAATAGTCTGTTTCAAAGACATACCTACCACTGATTTTTTTACCCTAGAAACTTACCAAAGTGGCATTTCACTCGAAATTTGACAAGGAATCTAAATCTGGTCTCCGTTTCACGAAAATCCTGTGTAACTTTTTTTAAAAATGAAACACCTTGAAAAAACCGACCTATTTGGCGAAGCCAACTTACCGACCGATTTTAAAACCGGGTGCCATTTGAACGAGAGGCCGCCCAAACCCAAAGACGCAAACATTACCCTGCGATTATTAGAACTCGAGTTATTGCACTTTCGTAATGCATTTCTATGACAAGTATCAGAAAAACACCGAAAAAAAGTAAAAAATTTAATTGCGGTATTATCCTTTTGGAAGCCGTTCGTGGGCTTAATTGCGACGCATTCTCTTTTCCGTGCGTTTGGATCATTTTTTTGTCTTCCTCCAATTCTAACAAACTTAGTTTTCTTTGCACAGGAATTCAACGCTGATCACGAATATGTATGGCGCTTGTCGAAATTCAATTAGTTCAAAGGTTATGCCCAACTGTTTCTTTGAAATTCATTACCTTGTTTTCAATAGTCTGTTTCAAGACACACCTACCACTGATTTTTTTGCCCTAGAAACTTACCAAAGTGGCACATTTCACTCGAGGGTGACCAGGAATCTAAATCTGGTCTCCGTTTCACGAAAATCCTGTAACTTTTTTTGAAAATGAAACACCTTCTAGGAAAAACCGACCTATTTGGCTGGAAGAAACCAACTTACCGACTCGATTTTAAAAAAATTCCAATTCTCTCACCTAACAGGTTTTCTTGCAAGAATTCAACGCTGATCACAAATATTTATGACGCTTGTTGGAATTCCAATTAATTCAAAAGTTATGCCCAAATGTTTCTATCAAATTCATTACCCTCTTTCAATAGTCTGTTTCAGTGACATACCGCACTATTTTTTTTTACCCACAGAAACTTACCAAAATGTCCCATTTCGCTCGAAATTTGACCAGGAATCTAAATCTGGTCTCCGTTTCCTACTGAGATCCTGTAACTTTTTTTTAAATGAAACACCTTCTTTGAAAAAACCGACCTATTTGGCTGGAAGCCAACTTACCGTCGATATTAAAAAACTGGCCAATTCTGACCTAATTTAGTTTTCTTGCAGAGGAATTAACGCTGATCACGAATATGTATGACGCATGTCGAAATTCTAATTATTTCAAAGGTTATGCCTATCTTTGAAACTCGTCCCCTCTTTCAATACTCTGTTTCAGTGACATACACACCACTATTTTTTTTACCCTAGAAACTTATCAAAGTGACCCATTGCACTCGGAATTTGACCAAATTAAATTCTGGTCTCCATTCACGAAAATTCCTGTAACTTTTTTTAAAAATAAAACACAGCAGAAAAAACCGATTTATTTGGCTTGAAATAACATATCGACGAATTTTAAAAAGAGCAGATTGTCATTCGAGCAGGGAGCCTTTCCCAAGCAAAGACACATAAAATATTACCCTTCGATTAGTAGAACTCGAGTTATTGCTCTTTGGTAATGCATTTCTATGACAAGTGTCATAAAGCACCGAACAAAGTAAAAAAATTAATTGCGGTATTATCCTTTTGAAGCGTTCCTCTTCAAATGGGCTTATTTGCAACGTATTTCTCTTATCCGCCGTTTGGGTCAATTTTTTGTCTACCTCCAATTCTTACCAAACTTAGTTTTTCTTGCACAGAATTCAACGCTGATCACGAATATGTATGGCGCTTGTCGAAATTCCAATTAGTTCAAAGGTTATGCCTAATTGTTTCTTTGAAATTCGTCCCCTTTCAATAGTCTGTTTCCAATGACATGCCCACCACTATTTTTTTTTTTCCCTAGAAACTTACCAAAGTTACCCATTTCACTTGAAGTTTGACCAGGAATCTAAATATGGTCTCCGTTTCACGAATTTTCTGTAACTTTTTTAAAATGAAAGACCTTCTTGAAAAACCAACCTATTTGGCATGAAAGCTAACTTACCGACCGATTTTAAAAACCGGCCAATTCTCACCAAACTTAGTTTTTCTTGCACAGAAATCAACGCTGATCACGAATATGTATGGCGCTTGTCGAAATTCCAAATAGTTTCAAAAGTTATGCCCAACGGTTTCTTTGAAATTCGTGCCCAGTGACATGCCCACCACTATTTTTACCCTAGAAACTTACCAAAAACCCATTTCACTCGAAATTGGACCAGGAATCCAAATCTGGTCTCCGTTTCACGAAATTCCTGTAATTTTTTTAAAATGAAACACCGTCTTGAAAACCGACCTATTTGGCTTGAAAGCCAACTTACCGACCGATTTTAAAAAACCGGGTGTCATTCGAACGAGAGGGCGCCCCCAAACCCAAAGACACTTAAAACATTACCCTGCGATTATTAGAACTCGTATTGTCACTTTGGTAATGCATTTCTATGACAAGTATCAGAAAAACACCGAAAAAAAGTAAAAAATTTAATTGCGGTATTATCCTTTTGAAGCGTTCGTCTTTCATATGGGCTTAATTGCAACGCATTTCTCTTTCCGTGCGTTTGGATCATTTTTGTCTGCCTCCAATTCCTTCCAAACTTAGTTTTTCTTGCACAGAATTCAACGCTGATCACGAATATGTACGGCGCTTGTCAAAATTCCAATTAGTTCAAAGGTTATGCCCAACTGTTTCTTTGAAATTGCACCCTGTTTCAATAGTCTGTTTCAGTGACATACCTACCACTGATTTTTTTTTTACCCTAGAAACTTACCAAAGTGGCACATTTCACTCGAAATTTGACCAGGAATCTAAATCTGGTCTCCGTTTCACGAAAATCCTGTAACTTTTTTAAAAATGAAACACCTTCTTGGAAAAACCGACCTATTTGGCTGGAAAGCCAACTTACCGACCGATTTTAAAAAAAATTCCAATTCTCACCTAACTTAGTTTTTCTTGCAAGAATTCAACGCTGATCACAAATATTTATGACGCTTGTTGAAATTCCAATTAATTCAAAAGTTATGCCCAACTGTTTCTTTGAAATTCGTACCCTCTTTCAATAGTCTGTTTCAGTGACATACCCACCACTATTTTTTACCCTAGAAACTTACCAAAGTGGCCCATTTCACTCGAAATTTGACCAGGAATCTAAATCTGGTCTCCGTTTCACGAAAGTCCTGTAACTTTTTTAAATGAAACACCTTCTTTTAAAACTCGACCTATTTGGCTGGAAAGCCAACTTACCGACCGATATTAAAAAACTGGCCAATTCTGACCTAATTTAGTTTTTCTTGCAGAGAATTCAACGCTGATCACGAATATGTATGACGCATGTCGAAATTCTAATTATTTCAAAGGTTATGCCCCTGTATCTTTGAAACTCGTCCCCTCTTTCAATACTCTGTTTCAGTGACATACCCACCACTATTTTTTTTACCCTAGAAACTTACCAAAGTGACCCATTGCACTCGGAATTTGACCAAGAATTTAATTCTGGTCTCCATTTCACGAAATTCCTGTAACTTTTTTTTAAAAATGAAACACCTTGAAAAAACCGACCTATTTGGCTTGAAAGCCAACATATCGACGAATTTTAAAAAAGCGGGTGTCATTCGAACGGTGAGACTTTCCCAAACCCAAAGACACTTAAAATATTACCCTTCGATTAGTAGAACTCGAGTTATTGCTCTTTGGTAATGCATTTCTATGACAAGTGTCATAAAAGCACCGAACAAAAAAGTAAAAAAAAAATTAATTGCGGTATTATCCTTTTTGAAGCGTTCCTCTTTCAAATGGGCTTATTTGCAACGTATTTCTCTTATCCGCCGTTTGGGTCAATTTTTTGTCTACCTCCAATTCTTACCAAACTTAGTTTTTCTTGCACAGAATTCAACGCTGATCACGAATATGTATGGCGCTTGTCGAAATTCCAATTAGTTCAAAGGTTATGCCCAACTGTTTCTTTGAAATTCGTACCCTGTTTCAATAGTCTGTTTCAAAGACATACCTACCACTGATTTTTTTTTACCCTAGAAACTTACCAAAGTGGCACATTTCACTCGAAATTTGACCAGGAATCTAAATCTGGTCTCCGTTTCACGAAAATCCTGTAACTTTTTTTAAAAATGAAACACCTTCTAGGAAAAACCGACCTATTTGGCTGGAAAGCCAACTTACCGACCGATTTTAAAAAAAATTCCAATTCTCACCTAACTTAGGTTTTCTTGCAAGAATTCAACGCTGATCACAAATATTTATGACGCTTGTTGAAATTCCAATTAATTCAAAAGTTATGCCCAAATGTTTCTTTGAAATTCGTACCCTCTTTCAATAGTCTGTTTCAGTGACATACCCACCACTATTTTTTTACCCTAGAAACTTACCAAAGTGGCCCATTTCACTCGAAATTTGACCAGGAATCTAAATCTGGTCTCCGTTTCACGAAAGTCCTGTAACTTTTTTTAAATGAAACACCTTCTTTGAAAAACCGACCTATTTGGCTGGAAAGCCAACTTACCGACCGATTTTAAAAAACTGGCCAATTCTGACCTAATTTAGTTTTTCTTGCAGAGAATTCAACGCTGATCACGAATATGTATGACGCATTTCGAAATTCTAATTATTTCAAAAGTTATGCCCAACTGTTTCTTTGAAATTCGTACCCTCTTTCAATAGTCTGTTTCAGTGACATACCCACCACTATTTTTTTTTACCCTAGAAACTTACCAAAGTGGCACATTTCACTCGAAATTTGACCAGGAATCTAAATCTGGTCTCCGTTTCACGAAAGTCCTGTAACTTTTTTAAATGAAACACCTTCTTGAAAAAACCGACCTAATTGGCTGGAAAGCCAACTTACCGACCGATTTTAAAAAACAGGCCAAATCTAACCAAACTTAGTTTTTCTTGGATAGAATTCAACGCTGATCACGAATATGTATGACTCATGTCGAAATTCTAGTTAGTTCAAAAGTTATGCCCAACTGTTTCTTTGAAATTCGTCCCCTCTTTCAATAGTTTGTTTCAGTGACATGCCCAACACTTTTTTTACCCTAGAAACTTACCAAAGTGACCCATTTCACTCGAAATTTGACCAGGAATCTAAATCTGGTCTCTGTTTCACGAAAATCCTGTAACTTTTTTTTAAAAATGAAACACCTTCTTTGAAAAACAGACCTATTTGGCTGGAAAGCCAACTTACTGACCGATTTTAAAAAAAAGGCCAATTCTCACTAACTTAGTTTTTCTTGCAGAGAATTCAACGCTGATCACGAATATGTATGACGCATGTCGAAATTCTAATTATTTCAAATGTTAAGCCCCTGTATCTTTGAAACTCGTCCCCTCTTTCAATACTCTGTTTCAGTGACATACACACCACTATTTTTTTTACCCTAGAAACTTATCAAAGTGACCCATTGCACTCGGAATTTGACCAAGAATTAAATTCTGGTCTCCATTTCACGAAATTCCTGTAACTTTTTTTTAAAAATGAAACACCTTGAAAAAACCGACCTATTTGGCTTGAAAGCCAACATATCGACGAATTTTAAAAAAACGGGTGTCATTCGAACGGGGAGCCTTTCCCAAACCCAAAGACACTTAAAATATTACCCTTCGATTAGTAGAACTCGAGTTATTGCTCTTTGGTAATGCATTTCTATGACAAGTGTCATAAAAGCACCGAACAAAAAGTAAAAAATTAATTCGGTATTATCCTTTTCAAGCGTTCCTCTTTCAAATGGGCTTATTTGCAACGTATTCTCTTATCCGCCGTTTGGGTCAACTTTTTGTCTACCTCCAATTCTTACCAAACTTAGGTTTTCTTGCACAGAATTCAACGCTGATCACGAATATGCATGGCGCTTGTCGAAATTCCAATTAGTTCAAAGGTTATGCCCAATTGTTTCTTTGAAATTCGTCCCTCTTTCAATAGTCTGTTTCAGTGACATGCACACCACTATTTTTTTTTTTCCCTAGAAACTTACCAAAGTTACCCATTTCACTTGAAGTTTGACCAGGAATCTAAATATGGTCTCCGTTTCACGAATTTTCTGTAACTTTTTTTAAAAATGAAAGACCTTCTTGAAAAACCAACCTATTTGGCATGAAAGCCAACTTACCGACCGATTTTAAAAACCGGCCAATTCTCACCAAACTTAGTTTTTCTTGCACAGAAATCAACGCTGATCACGAATATGTATGGCGCTTGTCGAAATTCCAAATAGTTCAAAAGTTATGCCCAACGGTTTCTTTGAAATTCGTGCCCAGTGACATGCCCACCACTATTTTTTTTCCCTAGAAACTTACCAAAAACCCATTTCACTCGAAATTGGACCAGGAATCAAATCTGGTCTCCGTTTCACGAAATTCCTGTAATTTTTTTAAAATGAAACACCGTCTTGAAAAAACCGACCTATTTGGCTTGAAAGCCAACTTACCGACCGATTTTAAAAACCGGGTGTCATTCGAACGAGAGGCCGCCCCCAAACCCAAAGACACTTAAAACATTACCCTGCGATTATTAGAACTCGAGTTATTGCACTTTGGTAATGCATTTCTATGACAAGTATCAGAAAAACACCGAAAAAAAGTAAAAAAATTTAATTGCGGTATTATCCTTTTGAAGCGTTCGTCTTTCATATGGGCTTAATTGCGACGCATTTCTCTTTTCCGTGCGTTTGGATCATTTTTTTGTCTGCCTCCAATTCCTTCCAAACTTAGTTTTTCTTGCACAGAATTCAACGCTGATCACGAATATGTACGGCGCTTGTCAAAATTCCAATTAGTTCAAAGGTTATGCCCAACTGTTTCTTTGAAATTCGTACCCTGTTTCAATAGTCTGTTTTTAAAGACATACCTACCACTGATTTTTTTTCCCTAGAAACTTACCAAAGTGGCACATTTCACTCGAAATTTGACCAGGAATCTAAATCTGGTCTCCGTTTCACGAAAATCCTGTAAATTTTTTTTTTTAAAAGAAACACCTTCTAGGAAAAAAGACCCATTTGGTGGAAAGCCAACTTACCGACCGATTTTAAAAAAAAATTTCCAATTTTCACCCCCTTGGGGTTTTTTTTTGCAAAATTCAACGCTGATCACAAATATTTTTGACGCTTGTTGAAATTCCAATTTAAATTTAAAAGTTATGCCCAAATGTTTCTTTCAAATTTAAAATTTTTTTCAATAGGGCTGTTTCAGTGACATACCCACCACTATTTTTTTTTCCCTTTGAAACTTACCAAAAATGTCCCCTTTCACTGGGGGTTTGACCGGGGAAACTAAATCTGGTCCCCCGTTTTACGAAAAATCCTGTAACTTTTTTTGAAAAACCTTTTTTGAAAAAAAACCTTTTTTGGCTGGAAAGCCAACTTACCACCGATATTAAAAACTGGCCAATTCTGACCTAATTTAGTTTTTTTTGCAGAGAATTCAACGCTGATCACGAAATATGTATGACGCCCTTTCGAAATTCTAATTTTTTCAAAAAATTATGCCCAACTGTTTCTTTTAAATTCGTACCCCTTTCAATAGTCTGTTCGTGACAAACCCCCCACTATTTTTACCCTGAAACTTACCAAAAGTGGCAAAAATTTTTACTCGGGAAAATTTTACCAGGAATCTAAATCTGGTCTCCCCTTTCACTAAAGTCCTGTAACTTTTTTTTTAAAAGAAAAAACCTTCTTGAAAAAACCGACCCAATTGGCTGGAAAGCCCCTTACCGGGCCGATTTTAAAAACAGGCCAAATCTAACCAAAATTTTGTTTTTTTTTGGATAGAATTCAACGCTGATCCGAATATGTATGGCTCGTAAAAATTTAGTTAGTTCGAATTCCCAACTGTTTCTTTGAAATTCGTCCCCCCTTTCAATAGTTTGTTTCGGAAAACCCAACACTTTTTTTTTCCCTAGAAACTTCCAAAAATGACCCATTTACCGAAATTTGACCAGGAACCCCCAAACTGGTCTCTGTTTCACGAAAACCTTTTAACTTTTTTTTTTAAAAAAACACCTTCTTTTTAAAAAAGACCTTTTGGCCCCCAAAAGAAAACTTACTGACCGATTTTTAAAAAAAGGGGCCCAAATTTTCACTAACTTAGTTTTTTTTGCAGAGGGGAATTTTAACGCTGGGTCACGAATATGTATGACGCATGTCGAAATTCCCAATTTTTTCAAAAAGTTAAGCCCCCGTATCTTTTAAACTCGTCCCCCTTTCAATACCTGTTTCAGTGACATACACACCACTTTTTTTTTCCCAGAAACTTATCAAAAGGTTTACCCATTGGACCCCCGGGAAATTTTACCAAGGGAAATTTAAAATTTTGGTTTTTCCCTTTCACAAATTCCTGAACTTTTTAAAAAAGAAACACCTTTTAAAAAAAGACCTATTTGGCTTGAAAGCCAACATATCGACGAATTTTAAAAAAAAAGGGGTGTCATTCAACGGGGGCCTTTCCCAAAAACCCCAAAAACACCTTTAAAAAATTACCCTTCGATTGGGAGAACTCGAGTTATTGCTCTTTTTGGGAATGCATTTCTATGACAAGTGTCATAAAAGCACCGAACAAAAAGTAAAAAATTAATTGCGGTATTATCCTTTTTCGCGTTCCTCTTTCAAATGGGCTTATTTGCAACGTATTTCTCTTATCCGCCGTTTGGGTCAACTTTTGTCTACCTCCAATCTTACCAGACTTAGGTTTTCTTGCACAGAATTCAACGCTGATCACGAATATGCATGGCGCTTGTCGAAATTCCAATTAGTTCAAAGGTTATGCCCAATTGTTTCTTTTGAAATTCGTCCCTCTTTCAATAGTCTGTTTCCAGTGACATGCCACCACTATTTTTTTACCCTAGAAACTTACCAAGTTACCCATTTCACTTGAAGTTTGACCAGGAATCTAAATATGGTCTCCGTTTCACGAATTTTCTGTAACTTTTTAAAATGAAAGACCTTCTTGAAAAACCAACCTATTTGGCATGAAAGCCAACTTAGCGACCGATTTTAAAACCGGCCAATTCTCACCAAACTTAGTTTTCTTGCACAGAAATCAACGCTGATCACGAATATGTATGGCGCTTGTCGAAATTCAAATAGTTCAAAAGTTATGCCCAACGGTTTCTTTGAAATTCGTGCCCAGTGACATGCCCACCACTATTGTTTTTTTACCCTAGAAACTTACCAAAAACCCATTTCACTCGAAATTGGACCAGGAATCCAAATCTGGTCTCCGTTTCACGAAATTCCTGTAATTGTTTTTAAAATGAAACACCGTCTTGAAAAACCGACCTATTTGGCTTGAAAGCCAACTTACCGACCGATTTTAAAAAACCGGGTGCCATTCGAACGAGAGGCCGCCCCCAAACCCAAAGACAATTAAAACATTACCCTGCGATTATTAGAACTCGAGTTATTGCACTTTGGTAATGCATTTCTATGACAAGTATCAGAAAACACCGAAAAAGTAAAAAAATTTTAATTGCGGTATTATCCTTTTTGAAGCGTTCGTCTTCATATGGGCTTAATTGCGACGCATTTCTCTTTTCCGTGCGTTTGGATCATTTTTGTCTGCCTCACCTTCCAAACTTAGTTTTTCTTGCACAGAATTCAACGCTGATCACGAATATGAGCGCTTGTCAAAATTCAATTTGTTCAAAAGGGTTTTGCCCCTGCTTTGAAATTCGTACCCCTTTCTAGTCTGTTTCAAAGACATACCTACCACTGATTTTTTTCCAGAACTTACCAAAAGGGGACATTTCACTGAAATTTGACCAGAATCTAAATCTGGGCCGTTTCAGAAAAACCTGTAACTGTTTTTTAAAAAAAATTTTTAAATACCGACCATTTTTGGGTGGAAAAACTTCCCCCATTTTAAAAAACGGGGCCCAAATTTCACCCAATTTAATTTTTCTTTTAGAGAATTCCCGATCACGAATATGTTTACGCAGTCGAAACAATTTTTTCAAAAGTTATGCCCAACTGTTTCTTTGAAATTCGTCCCCCCTTTCAATATCGCAATACATCCCAACACTTTACCTAGGAATAACAAAAGGGCCATTTCACTCGAAATTTGACCGAACAAATCGGTCTCCGTTTCAGAAAATCCTTTTAACTTTTTTAAATGAAACACCTTCTTGAAAAAAAAAACCTTTTGGCTGGTGCCCCTTTCCCACGATTTTAAAACCCAAAATCTAACCAAACTTTTTTTCTTGCATAGAATTCAACGCTGATCCTTTTATGACTATGTCAAAAATTTGTTGTTCAAAAAATTATCCCAACTGTTTTTTTGAAAATTGTCCCCTTTCAAAGTTAGTTTCAGTGACATTTAAATTTTTTTTTTCCCTGAAACTTGCTCCCCTTGCACCAAAATTTGACCAAAAAATTTACCCCGGCCCCCTTTCGAAATTTTGTAACTTTTAAAAAAAAAACACCGGAAAAAGACCTATTTTTGGGTAAAGCCAACTTTCCGCTGATCTTAAAACCGGGCCCAAAACTAACCAAATTAGTTTTTTTTTGAAAATTTAACTGATCACGTATGTATGACGCGTCGGGGAAAATTTAATTACAAAAATTATGCCATTGTATGTTTGAAATTCGTCCCCCCACTATTTTTTACCCTAGAAAAATTCCCCAAAATGACCCCTTTCCCTTTTAAATTTGAACATGACTCAAATCTGGTCTCCGTTTCACAAAAAACCTGTAAATTTTTAAAAAAGAAACCCTTTTGAAAAACCGACCTATTTGGCTGGAAAGCCAACTTTCCGACTGATTTTAAAAAACCCGGGAAAATTAAAAAAAACCTTAGTTTTTTTTGCATAGAATTTAACCCGATACGAATATGTATGACGCATGTCGAAATTCTGATTATTTCAAAAATTATCCCCACTGTTTCTTTGAAATTCGTCCCCTTTAATAGTCTGTTTGGAAAAACCTTTTTTTCCCTAGAAACTTTCCAAAGTGACCCTAGCACTCGAAATTTGACCAAAAAATTTTAAATTTTGGCTCCATTTGAAATTCCTGTATTTTTTTTTTAAAGAAACACCTTCTTTAAAAAAAAGACCCTTTTGGCTGGAAAGCCAACTTTCCGACTGATTTTTAAAACGGGCCCAAACTAACCAACCTTGTTTTTTTTTTGCATAGAATTTAACGCGATACGAATATGTATGACGCATGTCGAAATTCTGATTAGTTCAAAAATTATGCCCAATGTTTTTCAAATTCGTCCCCCAATAGTCTGTTTCAAACATTTTTTTTTTTTTAAGGGGCAAAAAGTACCCATTTCCTAAAATTTTACCAGCAATCTAAATCGGGCCCCGTTTTTAAAAAAACCTGTAACTTTTTTTTTTGAAACACCTTCTTTTAAAAAAAAAGCCTATTTGGCGGAAGCCAACTTCCGACTGATTTTAAAAAACCCGGGCCAAATTTTAAACCAAACCGTTTTTTTTTAAGAATTAAATGTGATCACGGTATGAGCGCATTAAACTAATTATTTTAAAAAATTATGCCCAACTGTTTCTTTGAAATTTACCCCCTTTTAAAAGGGTTTTTACATATCTCCATGATTTTTTTCCCGAAAATTACCAAAGTGGGGACATTTCACTCGAAATTTGACCAGGGAAACTAAAACTGGCCTTTCACGAAAAATCCTGTAACTTTTTTTAAAAGAAACACCTTCTTTAAAACGACCTATTTGGTGGGAAAACCAACTTCCCCGATTTTAAAAAAAAGGGCCCAAATTTTCACCTAACTTAATTTTTCTTGAAAGAATTCAACGCTGATCACGAATATGTATGACGCATGTCGAAATTTAATTATTTCAAAAGTTATCCTTGTTTGTTTGAAATTCGTCCCCACCACTATTTTTTTCCCAGAAAAAATTCAAAATACCCCTTTCACTCGAAATTTGAACAGGAATCAAATCTGGTCTCCGTTTCACGAAATTCTGAATTTTTTTTAAAAGAAACACCCCGAAAAAAAGACCTATTTGGTGGAAAGCCCAAATTTCCGACTGATTTTTTAAATAACCGGCAAAATCTAACAAACCTTTGTGTTTTTTTTGATAGAATTTAACCTGATCACGAATATGTATGACGCATGTCAAAAAATTTATTAGTTCAAAAGTTATCCCCACTGTTTCTTTTTAAATTCGTCCCCCCTTTCAGTAGTCTGTTTCAGTGACATCCCCACTTTTTTTTTCCCTAGAAACTTCCCAAAATGACCCTGCCTCAAATTTTACCAAAAATTTAATTCTGGTCTCCATTTCACGAAATTCCTGTAACTTTTTTAAAATCAAAACCTTTTTGAAAAACCGACCTATTTGGCTGGAAAGCCAACTTTCCGACGATTTTAAAAACGGGCCAAATCTAACCAAACTTGGTTTTTCTTGCATAGAATTTAGCAGCTGATCACGGGCCTTATGTATGACGCATGTCGAAATTCTAATTATTTCAAAGTTATGCCATTGTATGTTTGAGATTTAATCCCCACCACTATTTTTTTTACCTAGAAAATTACCAAAGTGACCCATTCCTCAAAGAATTTGAACATATGACTCTAAATCTGAATTCCGTTTCACGAAATCCTGTAACTTTTTTTAAAAATAGAAACGCTGAAAAAACCGACCTATTTGGCTGGAAATAGCTCCCGACTGATTTTAAAACCGGCAAAATCTAACAAACCTTAGTTTTTCTTGCATAGGAATTTAACGCTGATCACGAATATGTATGACGCATGTCAGAAATTCTGATTATTTCAAAAGTTATGCCCCACTGTTTCTTTGGGGAATTCGTCCCCTCTTTCAATATTGTTTCAGTGACATACCCAACACTTTTTTTTACCCTAGAAACTTACAAAGTGACCCATAGCGCTTACTCAAGGGTGACCAAAAATTTAGTGTAGTCTCCATTTCACGAAATTCCTGTATCTTTTTAAAAATGAAACACCTTCTTGAAAAAACCGACCTATTTGGCTGGAAAGCCAACTTCGACGATTTTAAAAACGGGCCAAATCTAACCAACCTTAGTTTTTCTTGCGCCAAATTTAACGCTGATCCACGAATATGTATGACGCATGTCGAAATTCTGATTAGTTCAAGTTATGCCCAACTGTTTCTTTGAAATTCGTCCCCTCTTTCAATAGTCTGTTTTCAATGACATACTTAACACTTTTTTTTTTTTTTTACCTAGGAACTTAACAAAGTGACCCATTTCCTCGAAATTTGACCAGCAATCTAAAATCTGGTCTCGTTTCTGAAAATCGCTTTTTTGAAATGACACCTTCTTGAAAAAACCGACCTATTATTTGGCTGGATAGCCAACTTTCCATTGATTTTAAAAACCAGCCAAATCTGACGACTTGGATTTTTTCTTGCGCCAAATTAAATGCACGAGTATGTATGACGCATGTGAAATTCTAATTATTTCAAAAGTTATACCCAACTGTTTCTTTGAAATTCATTGCCCTCTTTCAATAGTGTGTTTCAGTGACATATCTACCACTGATTTTTTTACCCTAGAAACTTACCAAAGTCGCACATTTCCTCCGGTGACTGGGAATCTAAAACTGGTCTTCGTTTCGAGATCCTGTAACTTTTAAATAGAAACACCTTCTTTAAAAACCAAATATTTGTCAAACCAACTTACTGCTCGATTTTAAAAACAGGCCAGTCTCACCTAGCAATTTCTCTTGCAAAGAATTCAACGCTGATCACGGGCTGTAGCCTTGACGCATGTGAAATTCTAATTATTTTAAAAGTTATGCCATTGTTTGTTTTAGAATTTATTCCCCACCACTATTTTTTACCCTAGAAAATTACCAAAGTGACCCATTTCACTCGAGATTTGAACAGATCTAAAATCACGGTACTCCGTTTCACGAAATTCCTGTAATTTTTTAAAATGTTACCTTCTTGAAAAACCGACCTATTTGGCTGGAAGCCAGCACTCCGATGATTTTTAAATAACCGGCAAAATCTAACAAACCTTAGTGTTTTCTTGCATGAAATTTAACGCTGATCACGAATATGTATGACGCATGTCAAAATTCTGGTCGTTTAAAAGTTATGCCCCTGTTTCTTTAGCGTCCCCTCTTTTCAGTAGATACTGTTTCAGTGACATACCCAACTACTTTTTTACCGAGAAACTTACCAAAATTGACCCATAGCACTCGAAATTTGACCAAAATTTAATTCTGGTCTCCCATTTCGCGAATTACATAACTTTTTAAAAATCAAACACCTTCTTGAAAAACCGACCTGTTGTGGAAAGCCAACTTTCCGACTGATTTTTAAAACAGACCAAATCTAACCAATATACTTCTTGCATGGTACACCATGATCACGAATATGTATGACGCATGTCGAAATTCTGATTAGTTCAAAAGAAGTTATGCCCAACTGTTTCTTTGAAATTCGTCCCCTCTTTCCCAGTAGTCTGCTTTCGGTGACATGCACAGCTTGCTTTTTACCCTAGAAACTTTTAAAAGTGACCCATTGCACTCAGGGAAATTGACCAAAAATTTAATTCTGGTCTCCATTCTCAATTCTTGCCAACTTTTTTTTAAAAAGCTTTTAACTGAAAAAAACCAAACCTAATTGGCTGGAAAGCCAACACACCGACTCCGATTTTAAAAGGAAAACATACCGATTCTCACCCTGCTTAGTTTCTCTTACAGAGAATTCAAAGCCACGAATGCGAATATGTATGACGCGTATCAGAAATTCTAATTATTTCAAAAGTTATGCCAGCTGTTTGTTTGAAATTCGTCCCCTCACCACTATTTTTACCCAGAAAATTACCAAAGGACCCATTTCACTGTTTGAACGGGAATCAAAATCCTCCGTTCCACGAAAATCCCAATTTTTTTAAAATGCACCTTTTTAAAAAAACCGACCTATTTGGATAAAAAGCAACTTTCCGACTGTTTTTAAAACCGGCCAAATCAAACCAAACTTGTTTTCTTGTAGAATTTAACGCTGATCAAATATGTATGAGCAACGAAATTTAATTATTTCAAAGTTATGCCATTGTTTGTTTGAAATTCGTCCCCCACCACTTTTTTTCCCCTTTAGAAAATTCCGTGACCCATTTCCTCAAATTTGAACAAAATAAAATTGGTCTCCGTTTCACGAAAACCGCTTTTTTTTAAAATGAAACACCTTCAAAAAAACCGCCCTATTTGGCTGGAAAGCCAATTTTCCACTGATTTTAAAACCGGCCAAATCTAACCAAACTTAGTTTTTTTGCATAGAATTCAACGCGATCCGAATATGTATGACCATGTCAAAATTCTGTTATTCAAAATTTTGCCAACTTTTTTTTTGAAATTCGTCCCTCATTCAATAGTTTGTTTCAGTGACATCCCAACATTTTTTTTACCCAGAAACTTACCAAAGTGACCCATTGCCCAAATTTACAAATTTTTTCTGGCCCTTTTCCCAAAAAATTCTGTAATTTTTTTTAAAATGAAACACCTTTTAAAAACCGACCTATTTGGCGAAAGCCAACAATGACTAATTTTTTAAAAACGGGGGTCAATCGAAAGGGGGGCCTTTTTCCCAAACCCAAGGACACTTAAAATTTACCCTGGATTAGTGAACCGAGTTATTTCTCTTGGAATGCATTTCATGACAAGTATCAAAAACCCCGAACAAAATAAAAAAAAATTTAATTCTGTTTTTCCTTTTTTGAAGCGTTCCTCTTTTAAATGGGCTTTAAATTGAACGTATTTCTCTTATCCGCCGTTTGGGGCAATTTTTTGTCATCCCCCAATTTTACCAAACTTCGTTTTTTTTCGCACAGAATTCAACGCTCATCACAAATTTAAGGGGTTGTTGAAATTCCAAAAGTTCAAAAGTTATCCCAATTGTTTTTTGAAATTCGTCCCCTCTTTTTAGTGTTTTTTAGTGACATACCTCCACTGATTTTTTTTACCCCAAAACAAAATGGCACATTTCATAAATTTGAAAAAGGGGTTTTAAAATTGGCTGTTTTAAATAAAAATTTTTTTAACTGTTTTAAAT
>BMAV01019919.1:0-20757 GCA_019973955.1 Trichonephila inaurata madagascariensis
GGGAAAAGGGGTTATTTCCCCCAATACTGTTGACTTTTACCTAATAGTGTTTTAAAATTTGAAGCATTTTAGTCGTAGTGTAAGAGAACTTTTTGAGTCAGGCAAAAATACATAGCTGAAAAAGTTCAGTAAACAAACAGGAGAAATATAAAAATGAAATTTTAGTATAGTACAAAAGACGAAAAGGGTGTTGATATAAACTCGACTGCATAAGGTTGAGCTATTGAAATATGTCAAAAATCGGTAGATGCGCAGGGGACCACTTTTTGGTCCTGATAGCTGTTATCCAGGGCATTGACTCGTAGCGTTGGTAGATGTTAATTTTCAGCATTGTGTGCAATACCTGTTACAATTGGAAAGTTAGAGAGGCACGATCCAGGGAATATCAGAGACACCTGATCAACAAAGCTCGGAGAGAGATCTGGCGATCACATTAGCGAGGGAAGTGTTAGAGAAGCATGAAGAGAAGAAATTGAAAGGCTTGACGTGTATGAACGTACATTATCCTATTGAAATGTATACCAAGACGTCCGCAAAAGAAAGGGAAACACTCTGACGAGTAGAACCCTCTTCTACGTATCGTCGTGCTGTAAGCGTGTAACGGATAATCATTCAGCTGTCAAGTAAAATGGTATTTCATATCACAATCCCTGGGTGTCAGGGTGTGTGGTGGACCACAGTCAAGTGAGTATCTATCTGCTGTACTCGATGTCTCCAGACACGTCTTCGTTGGTCATCGGGGCTCAGTTCAGAGTAGAACTTATATATCTCTGATAATAATACTATTCCAAACCCTGTGAGATTCCTGGTGGTAAACGTTCAGTACCATTGCAAACGTATCTGGCAGCATACACCGGTGAGCGGTAGTCGGTGCAATGCCCTCCAGAATCTTAGCTCCCATTCGTTTGGTTGCTTGTGATTGCAACGACTGTCACATATACACGTTGGATCGATGAAAAGAATGCATCAAGGGCCCGAGGGCCAATAGCAGGATCACTCTGTTCTCGCTTTCAATTGACCATTATTTCTGTCTATTTCTGGCAACATCGTCAAATGTTAGCATCGTTCCTACCCAAATATCGAGTGTTTCTGGAAATTGACCACTTTGCTTCCTTCAGTTCAATTGCACGTCTTTTCTTAAATGGTAACATCTGCTCACACAGTTCGAGAATTCGTTTGCGAGACATTAGTACAGCCCCCTGAGGTCGCTTGGAAGTTATGCCTTAGCATTGGAATGTCCTCTGTTTTGTACACGATTCGGATGATCCATTACATTGCGCTGGAGCTCCAGCTGGTTAGTTATTACCCGCCAAAGGTTACCCATTTTCATATTCCCCCAGTAAGATACGTGCATACGCCATTCATCCTATTTGGATAGATTTTTTTGTGGCGTCGGTTCTTATGTTGCAGAGTGTATACTTAAATACAATTAACAAACTTACCAAACTGAACTTATAACTGTTAGTTTTTGAGATTGATTCAGGGCATCCTAGTCATTAAAAATCAGTTTATGGTATAATTAGGAAGGATACAAAAGTTTACAATGGTATTCTTCTAAAAATCTAATGAATAGAACTTTTTTATGTAACTGGGTCTCACAAAACTCAATATAAAATGGGTGTATATATCTGAGAGTGAGGAAACATCAAGTATTGTTTTCCGTGTCTGATCATAGTACACAACCCAACACTTTAAATTCAACATTTTCGTTTTTTTTCAAATATTTTATTGGAAGGAAACATTTTCGAACTGAAAAAAGTGTTGCAAGATACTTATGATCTAATAAGATCTTCTAATAGGTAATCTTAAATGTATCTATAGTTTTTTTAAACGTCACTTGTTCATAGCCATATTATTAATGATGTTGACTAGGACGATACTTTCAGAAGGCATTTTTTTTTATTTACTATTCTTTTATTGAATCATATTGTCAGATGCTGAAGTGGCTTTGAAATACACTGCTGGCCACCGTAAATGCAACACCCTGAAGAAAACATGCAAATAACATGAAATTTACAACATGCATTAGTGGAGGCGAGATATGCAAATGATTAGAATTTCAGCGCAGACACACATCACGCGCGATTGTGGCGCCACCTCAAAGCGCTCTTTAAGGCTTGGAGATTTCGACGATTTCAAGTTCGGCAATTGTGTTTTTCTTGTGGTTTTCAAAAACGATCAGTTTGTCTCGTAGAAACAGCGATCAGCTTTTGATCAAGTATCCGAGTTCGACAGAGGAAGAATAGTGGCCTACCGAGATTGTGGATTATCTTTCAGGGAAATCGGTAGTCGTGTTGGACGAAACCAAGCAACTGTAATCCGGATATGTGACATTTGGATGCAGGAGGGTACGACGGACCGACGTGGTCGATCGCATCCACCTCAGTGCACGACTTCACGTGAGGATAGGCAAATTGTGCGCATGATAGTGACGGATCGCTCAGTCACATCACGAACTATAGCACAGCACATTGAGTCCGTAACGCATCATTCAGTGTCTGCGCGTACCACTCGACACCGTTTACAGCAGAGTGGTCTGTCCACAAGACGTCCATTGCTTGGTCTACCCTTGACGCAGAACCACAGACGTCTCCGCCGCCAATGATGCGATGAAAAAAAAGGATGTGGGTGGCAGAATGGAATAAGTTGTCTTTACTGACGAGTCACGCATCTGTCGACCACGATGGTGGTTGGGGGTTTTGGAGCCCGTGGAGAGGGTGCTAAAAAACGGGAATGCCCCCCGGGTATTATGGTAGGGGGCGGTTTTGGATATCACTCTCCCCACCCCTGGTCTTCCCGGTACTTTAAACAGCCAGCGCTACATCTCCGGGGGTGTTGGGCCAGTTGTCCTTCCTTACCTTCGGGGCTTGGCCACAGCCATATTTCAACAGGTTTGCGCGACCACACGTAGCACCGCTTGTAAAAGGTTCTTCGTCAATCCCAGATTGAATTGCTTCCCTAGCCGGCTCGCTCTCCGGTTCTTTCCCCCGAAAAAAACATGTGGTCCATGATTGCTCAACGATTGACCCTAGATTGCACCCCAGCTCCCCAAGATCAACTTTGGCAACGTGGGGGAAGCTCCTTTGCTGTACCCCAAAAACATAAAAAGTCCCCTTTTGAATCAATGCCGAGGCGTTTTGACAGGGGGATCTCGAACAATGGCGGCTACTCTGGCTACTGATTCTGGCGGGAAACCCCTTCACAAAGTCTAAAAATTTTAAATCATTTGATACTTGGTCAACTATTTATCTACAAAATAAATTTTATTGTGCTATCTCTTGTTTTTCTTGGTGTTGCATTTACGGTGGCCAGCAGTGTACAATAGAACTTTAAGAGTTGCCATTTGTTAATATGACTCCTTATGTATGTTAATATAGAAATTTTTAAATTTATAATAAGCTTTTTATATATGATTTAGGCTGGGTGGCGTGGTTGGTTTGTCGCTGGCCTTCTTCATCTAAGGTTGCGGGTTCGACTCCGGTCCAAACCGGTGGATTTTCATGATACAGAATCGACAGAGGTCACACCGTATGATTATATGGCATGTAAAAGATCCCTAGAGTGTCTTTTTTGGGCCTTGGGTGCTGTAGGAAAAAATTTCCCCCTAGTACAGGCCCGGAAAAATTCCCCAGGCTCAGGTGCCCCCTCTAGGGAGGAAACTGGGCGTCAAAATTACCTGCGGCGATTGGTATCCGCCTATATGGTGCCGCACTAAAAAGAGATACCAATTTTCGGAGAATGAACTAAATCTGCAGCCCATTAGAAATAAAAAAAAGATAATACTTTTGGAAATTAATAATTAGTTTTCTGAAATTGAATGGATGAAATTTAGGTCCATGTTTTCTGTAAAGAACGTTTTAAACACATCTTAATAGTTTAGCATAGTTTTGATCTGTAACTTTTTTGGCAATGCAGAGAAACGTACGGAAATGTAGTAAAAAAAGGAAAAATTGCTTATATTAAAATTTTAAATCATGAAAGCCAAAAAAATACCCTCCCCATTGGCGAAATATTCTTTGGGACATCTGGAGAATAATCACTGAAGCTCCCCCTCCCCCCAAAGATAGGATAAGATAAAAAAACCTCCCTGAAAGGTCTTATTTTTTTTAGGAAGCGTTTATGCACTTAGGAAAGAAAATTTAACATAATTCTATTCCTATGTAGAAATTCCTTGGTTTGGGGGAAACCCGGGTTTTACTGTTTTTTTTTTCTCCTATGGGGTTCGCTGTACGGTTTTTTAAATGGCATTTTGTGATCAGGACAAAATTATTTTAAAAGTGGGGATCTAGGAAACCCCTCAACGGAAAAAATAAAAGATTTACTAAAACCTCTGTTAAAATTAACAACTTGATTTCATTGGTCTTACAATACGGGGGGGAAAAATGAAAATTTTGTACCAGTTTAATACTTTAAAAAGTGATAACTAAAACATTAAAATAATGGATGCCACTAATTAAAAAAACAGCGAAGAAAATAAAGTTAATGTTTCCATCAAATAGCATGGTCTACTTTAGCTTACATTCATTACATAACTTTGGAAATGTTTAGTAAATTTTTTTTATTAATAGAAAAATATTTTGGAAAAAATTCCCTTATTATAATAATATAAATTTTTGGGACCCTTCTCATAAAAAAAAGCGTGTTAAGTTCTTATGCAATTTTCATTGCTTTGCCCTTTTTTATAATTCTGGTGGTTTTATTTAATCTCTGTAGAAAATTTTAAAAAAATTTTTTTTCCCAAAAGTATTTGGGTTGTAAAGTAGACATCTTAAAGGTTAATTACATTTCTAACACTTTGATAATATCCCGTTACTTTTAGCGTGGAATTTCCTCCTGAATTTGTTTCCTATGCATTAATAAATTTCATTTTTAAAACAAATCTCAGCTTCAAAATTAAACAGTCATTTACTATAAGTTATTATAATAAGACTGTAGTTCTAATTTTTAAATTTATATTGATTCATTCATTATTTACAAAAAATCATTGCTTTTAAAAATCTACATAATAAATTATAATTTAAAAAAAATAAAAAGCACACTTTCATAGTGAATCGAACTAAAAAGTAAAAAAAAAAAAAAATAATCTTTAATATAAAATGTGATTAACGAGAAAATTAATGTCATTGGGATAAAAGCGTGGGATGCTCTATATTAGTTTCTATAACTTCTTACTAGTTCTATTCCGAAATTCTTTATTTGTTTTAAAAAAAAAATATAAAACCCCACGCTTTTTCCAAAAAGAAAATTTCCCCGTTAAACAATATTAAGTATTTTTTCTTTTTTTAAATTTGATTCACTAAAAAGCATGTTTTTAGTTTTTTTTTAAAAATATTTAAATTTTTTTTTCATTTTTTTTTTTGATCTACAATAAAAGTCTTTTTTTTGTTTTTTAAAACTATCATTTATTTTTTGTTGAATTTATTCTTGAGTTTGATATTTGGAGCCGGAATTATGTGGCTGTGCTGGAATTAGTCTCGCTCTTCAATGGATATTTAAATTTAAAGGATCTGAAAGGGGGATTTATTCTCTTCGTTTACGGGCCTCGGATGAGTCCCCTATCATTACCTATTTCAAAGGAATTTTTTCTCTATAGATACAGGTCTAACTAATAAAAATGTGTTAAGAAGAAATATTAAATGTCAATCGTATTATCACCATTTAAACGTATTGTTATAATGTTAATTCGTATCATCACTTCTAAAAAGTATTGCTTTATAAAAAAAAAAAATATTTGACTTGAATATAAATTATTTTTAAAAACCAGAGTCTTTTTTTTTTTTTCCATTTTCAGAAAAAATACGCACCCACCCCACCCCCTTTTTAAAAATAAAGTGCACCTTTTTTTTTTTAATTTAACCAAAAAGCCTATTTTGGGTTTTAGGGTTACACCTTAATCTTTTTTGCCTAAATTTAGGAAATTTGTCATAAAAACTGGAAAATGGAAATTTGTCCCTAAAAACTGAAAAAGGTTTTTTGAAATTAATCGCCAAAAACTGGAAACGATATAATGAATTAGTCCCAAAAACTCGAAAAAAATTTGGGTTCCCTTTTTTTTTGAGGATCTTGATCCAAAGGGCAATGGGGGAAAAAAAATTATGAAATTTTTGTATTGCCATCGGTCTTTGACAAATTTTCCCAAAAATTTACGAATGAATCTAACCTTTTTAAAAATGGGTAGAAATCAATTCAAAAAATTCCATTTTCTTACAAGTGAAACTTATAAAGAGTGTTTACAAATTTGTAGCATTGCCCCACCAAAACGTTCTTCGTTTTTTTTTTTCATTTTTCTCTGTGTTTATTTCTCATATAACTTTTAAATTTAAATCTGTTAGTCAAATTCATTTTTTCTAAATCATCGAAAAACAATGACAAATAGTTTTTGTTTTTAAATAAAATTCTCGGAGACAGAAACAATAGAGACAAATGAATGGGCTCCCACATAGACACCCACAAGAACAACGCGAACTCGCGACCTAAAAATACAATTCTATTTGTAAGTGACCTTGATCTTGACCGCCTTCTGGATTTCGCAGAACAGTCTTCGAAAGGTTTTTGGTTAATATCAATTTATTTACAAAGGGAAGAATAATAAGGAAAAATTGAAAACACATTTAAAAAAAAAATGAAAACGTTTTTACCTATACATTGAAATGAAAAGCAATTTCAAGCACTGAAACATTTGAAATAGTTTGCCGTGAGATGATTCGCAAGTTTTAAAGAAGAGAAAATCCCCCTTTTTTAAAAGCGATATGAAAAATTAAATATATTATTAATACCTTTACTTTTACTTCTAATCAATTAAAATCAACCCCCATTATGCAACTTATGCAATTGTAATTTTACATGTATTATGTTGTTCTACTTATTTGTTTTTCTCCGCAAAATTCGTTTTCGACGCTCCTCTTTAGTTAAATTCATCACTGCAGCGTTCAAACACTTCATTGGTAAAATCCTCAGATTTTGATAAACCTGCAGCTTCCTGGAAAGTTAATTATTTAGTTCCGTTGTTTGTAAAAAAGAGGCCCAGTGGCTGAGTGGTCGCGTATCCGGTTCCCATACCACGGGGTTTGGGGGGCGGCCCCAACCTTTCATCCTTTCAGTGGGTTGATGAATTAGTACCAAGCTTGGGGGGAACTAAAAATCTGGGGGGTTTTGCTTCCCGATTTTACCACCTTTTCGGGACATCTACTCCAAAAAACCCCCTCAGCGCCCAATGGTCATGTGTACTGGGATGGGACAGTAATCCTTTGGGCCTCATGGACTTTTTTGCGCTACTTTAGTTCGAGTTTGATTGTAAAAAATTTTCATGGAGACGGCCTTTTTTTCTCGCGCAAAAGATTAGGGCCCGACAATCTTTGCGAATTTTTTTTCTGCGGGAAACTTGCAATAATGTACTATCGTAGCCGTATTGCCTACATTATATAAAAAAGGACTTGAAAGATGGCATTGTTTCGATAGTACGTAATAAATTTTTTAAATTTTCACGAAAAACTTTTTTTGTTTTTACCCACAAAATCCCAAATTTTTTAAATTTTTATTTTAAAAACGAGAATCCCCCTTTTTTAAAGTTTAATTTTAATAAAAATTAAAATTTTTTACCCTAAATAAATAGTTTACTTTGCATTAATTTTCATATAACTTTTATCTGATTTTTGAATCGGGAATGTTTATTTTTTTAAGTTTTCCAAAAAGAAAAAAAATTGTAGCTTTTAAAAGGGGTTTAAAATACGTTTCGAAAGTGATTTTTTCAAAAGCGTATAAATAGATAAATTTTTTATGATATTTAAGGGGTCACTTAGATTTGAAAATGTATATAAAATTGTTTTTTGGGGCAAATATTACAATAAAAAAATTTTTTAGGAATATTTTGACAAAAATGAACATAGAATGACCAGTTTTAAAACTTCTTTTTTTATGAAAAAATGCTTCTAAATATAATAATAACCTTTTATATGGGTCGAAATTTTGTACAGGGGCCCCTGGGAATTTTTTGAAGCATACACTGCTGGTCACCGTAAATGCAACACCCTCAAGGAAGCATGCAAATAATATGAAATTTACAACATTCGTTAGCGGAGGTGAAATATGCAAATGATAAAAATTTCAGCGCAGTCACACATCACGCACGCCTGTGGCACCACCTCAAAGCGCTATTTATGGCTTGGAGATTTCGACAATTTCAAGTTCGGCAATTGTGTTTTTCTTGTGGTTTTTTAAAAAAAAACGATCAGCTATGTCTCGTTGAAAACAGCGATCAGCTTTTGATCAAGTATCCGAGTTCGACAGAGGAAGGACAGTGGCCTTCCGAGATTGTGGATTACCTTTCAGGGAAATCTGTAGTCGTGTTGGACGAAAACAAACAACTGTAATGTGGATATGTGACCATTGGATGCAGGAGGGTACGACGGACCGACGTGGTCGATCGCACCCACCTCAGTTCACCACTTTACGTGAGGACAGGCAAAATATGCGCATGGCAGTGATGGATCGCTCAGCCATCACAAACCATATCACAGCACATTGAGTCGGTAACGCATCATTCAGTGTCTGCGCGTACCATTCGACGCCGTTTACAGCAGAGTGGTCTATCCGCAAGACGTCCACTGCTTGGTATACCCTTGACGCAGAACCACAGACGTCTCCGCCGCCAATGATGCGATGAAAGAAGGATGTGGGTGGCAGAATGGAATGAAGTTGTCTTTACTGACGAGTCACGCATCTGTCTGACCACGATGGTCGGATTCGAGTCTGGAGACACCGTGGAGAGAGGGTGCTAAACAGCTGTGTAATGCACCGGGTATTATGGTATGGGGCGGTTTTGGATATCACTCTCGCACTCCTCTAGTACGCATTGCCGGTACTTTAAACAGCCAGCGCTACATCTCCGAGGTGTTGGAGCCAGTTGTCCTTCCTTACCTTCAGGGCTTGGCCACAGCCATATTTCAACAGGATAATGCGCGACCACACGTAGCACGCATTGTCCAAAGGTTCTTCGTCAATCACCAGATTGAATTGCTTCCCTGGCCGGCTCGCTCTCCGGTTCTTTCACCGATAGAAACATGTGGTCCATGATTGCTCAACGATTGATCTAGATTGCACCCCCAGCTACCCACCAGATCAACTTTGGCAGCGGGAACTCTTAGTCTGCTGTACCCAAGAACACATCCAAAGTCTCTTTGAATCAATGCCGAGGCGTGTGACAGCGGTGATCTCGAACAATGGCGGCTACTCTGGCTACTGATTCTGGCAGGAACCACTTTTCGCAGAATTAAATCATTTGATACTTGGTCAACATGTTATGTACAAAATAAATTTTGTTGTGCTATCTCTTGTTTTTTTTGTTGTTGCATTTACGGTGGCCAGCAGTGTATGAATTTAGAAGTGGATTTATCCATATTTTACTACAACAGAGGGGATAAATTTTAAAAACAAACAAACGCAGATAACTGTTTCATTTGTTGACAACTTTGAAAATAATGTGAATTTTTAAAAAATCTTTGTTGAGACTCTCTGGAGAAGTCTTTACTTTATCTAAAAAAAAAAAACAAACAACAACACAAACACACACACACACACACACACACACACACACACACACACACACACACACACACACACACACACACACACACACACACACACACACACACACACACACACACACACACACACACACACACACACACACACACACACACACACACACACACACACACACACACACACACACACACACACACACACACACACACACACACACACACACACACCATTACACACAAGCATTTATTATTAAGGAGAACATTTTTTTTTGAAAAAAGGTTATTCTAAGTTAATTTTTTTCCAAAATATTGTATTTAAATAATTTTTTTTGTCACAACGTCCTTAAAACAATTTTATCCATGTATTCTAATCTAAGTGATACTAAATATAATAAAAATTATCCATTTATGCACTTTTTTAAAATCACGCGGTTCCGAACGTAGTCGGATACCTTAAGTCGGATTTAGAGAGTGATTAGAATGTCATAATAAAGTGCATGTTTTAAGAAAATGTCTTATCCTTTGGTCAACCCTCACACTCCTGCGGGTGACAGTTCGCGGCAGTTGTACCTTAGTTTCATTTGTAATTAAACAATTTTATTATTAATTTACATAATGAATTTATTAATCCATTAAAAGCATTACTTTTCAAAATAGAAATAAACAAGGCCATGGAAACCGGATACAAACTTTTGAGGACCTTGAACCCAGTTCTAAATCGCAAACGAGTCGATTTACCAAACTATCATTATATCGATGGCCATATGCTTTGTACCAAACTATCCCAAGTGAATGATTCTTCAACACAAAACCTACACTGTATTATGAAAGAAAACGCTTTATATATGCGAACAATATCTTTTATATACATTAGTAGCTTTCATTCTCATAATATTGCAATTAGCTACAAAACGATTTCGACCTGGGTCAACAAGGGAGTTTCCTTTCTATGGGCGGGAGTGACCGTGTTCTCGGAGGGATAGGCGCTCCAAATGGAACACCACCAAAAGAACCACAGAACAACGTTCGTTTGAACTTTCATTTCCAACTCGTTCCTTTTTACTTTTTTCAATAGATTTCGATCTCGGCCGGTTCGCAGCCATTGAGCTCTTGACCTACTTTCAGACTTCTGTGACTTAATGATGAAGAATGGACGCATCGATGCCTTGATTGTATGATGTCTTTCCTCCCTCGTCAAGAAACGTCTTATTCCCTCGTTGTATTGAATGAGAATTAAGCAGGAAGAGATGTTGTTGTTAATAGGCTCTTTAAGCGATCAATAATAACTGAAATCCTTCTTATTCAATTTCCTCACAATTACGAAGTTTTTCGAATTTCAATAACGTAATAATATTTGTAATGATCAATTCTTTGACTTCTTATTAAGGTAATAAATCGATGAAACTGTGCTGTCATTTTGATATTTTTGGAATTCCATGGTCATATTTAATGGAATAAATGCGTTAGAATACATAAAATTTTCATTTTAACTCTTAGAGTAAAAATGGGTGATTTAAAGCAGTGGTCTCCAACCTCCGGTCCGTGGATCAAATGGTACTGGGCCACCCAAGGAACATTCAGTTAAATCTATTTTATTTACTGTGGTGTATTTCTCTTTGGTTTGTGTAAATTTCCATAGAAATCGTTTTATATTCCATGTTAAATCATTCTATATTAATTTTTTAGTGTAACTGTATTTTGTTCTAACATATTTAAGTATACACACAATTAAATTAAAATTATAAAGTCAAAACAATCTAAAATAAAAACAATCAAAGTCCCACCCTCAGCAGACCGCGGTGAAATTATCAAACGTTGACCAGTCTGCGGCAATGAAAAGATTGGGGAGCACTGATTTAAAGTATTAAAACGCAATTAATGTCATATATATTATTTAAATATAATTTTAGATTGTATTTAGTGCAGTGTTTCTCAAAGTTATACAATATACGCGACCCAATATTCAATCATAATTTTCATCCCCCCATACAATATAACTATGTATTGCATTCAATAATACTATTCTTTGACCTTAAAAGTGCGAAATGACTTTAACCTCTTAATCCCCCCCGGCGTATATAAACGTCTCACTAAGCCAAAGCGTTTATTTCCTCGGACGTATATATATGTCTTTCCAAAGTACGATCTATTCTGTGCATTGTTATTCATAAAAATTTCGAAGGCTTTGGAATGCAATAAAAGGACCTTGACAGTATTTTGCGAAGGATTTACTTATTTCAGATTATTGGCTCTTCTTTATTCCTTTCCCCTCCCAATACATCACATACGCGTGCCCACGTGGAAAACGGTTGGCATTAGGAAGCGAATCGCTTAACTTTTAATTGGAAGTTATGGGAAAAATTATAAACCGGACAAATTATTAAGATAAGGGTTAATTTTTGTTTTTAATTACATAAATGATAAGCCCATGGGGTCATTGGTAAATAATAAACTTTTTCTTAAATTAGGATTGTTAAATTAATTATAAAATACATTGTGTAGCACAGATACATTTATAAGTATAATATATCAGTGTATATGTGTATTTGTATGTAAATGTGTATTTTATAGTTTGGTAAAATGGTTAGAAAATAATGATAATAATCAAGGGGACAGAGTCCAATTTATACAAAACATTGAAAGAGGGACCAGATGTAATTTATTGATAGCTGAAATAATAGGCTGATAATAATATTTTAAAAATACTAAAGTCGTTCACAGTTTTTGTGGACCTATATGGGATACGGTCTTGAGTTTCATTATAATAGATGGGACCTATAATATGTGTATTTTTGATCTCAAAGTCGCTATAGTGTTTCAATTACTTGCATGTCGCTAGTTATATATATTTTTGGTTACATTAAAAAAAAAATCAAAGATAAGCGAGTTGAAGGTCAGTTTTAATGACCTAGATTTTTGAAAATATAGTTATTTAAAGCGCATGTGTGTGTGTACACAGATAACCCTCAACCAGTAAACTATCAGGAAAATGCGTTCGCAGTCGTAGGATTTATTCCTGCCATCGAAGTTCATGTATTCGAAAATGTGAATTTGAAAATTTTATAGAAAAAGTCTCGTTTCAGACATAAAATATATCTCCTTGCTTTAAAATTTTATGAAGTAGATTTGAGAAATATTTAAGAGTAAACATGTTTAGGAATTATTGTAAATAATTATTGTAAAATATTTCCATATTTTCATATGAATTTTTGTTAATTAAAAAAAATTAATGTATTAGATATTTATTTAATAAAGTAATATCATGTAAATATTATATTAGATTTAAATTGCTTTATATATAGGATGCTGATTTAGAATTATTAGATAACAAATTATACACAAAATCCTGAATTTCATATAAATTCGAAAACTACTTCTAATTTAACAATTTTAGCAGATAATGGTCGCTTCTTACGAAGGTTTTGAAAAGCTTTTTTAAAGCATTACTAATAAATACATTTGACTTTTGTTTGTTTTACTTTGTTATTTTACTCGATTATTTTGTTATTTTTTGATGGACTTTTGTTAATTTAAAATTTTCATTCATTATTTAGAAAATTAACATGATTTCTAATTGCATTTTCTTCTTAATTTTATTTTAGAACACTAATATAGGCAAATAAAGGAAAAAGGTGTTTAAGGCGCTTTAAAACTTTGTTTAATCCAGCAATCTCAGCCCTAGCTTTAGAGTTTTGCTTATATATTTTTGTGGCTATTTCACTTTGTACTATTTTAGTACGTACTGTTCTTATTGTCTTTCTTTTACATCCATGTAAGCTCTCTCTACATCTTTTTAAAAGTGATTGCTTAATGAGTCGTGAGTAACTAACTAAATTTGTGAGAGGCTGGCACCTAGACATGTGGGAGGTAGGGAAGAAACACTCGACATGACCCAATTAATCTCTTTATTTATCACACTCAATGAAAAGACACAATTTCAATTAATAATACTAAGAGAATGTCTCATTGCTAACCGCAAAAGTGGAACAACGACGGCAAAACATGAACGATTAGGAGACTATCAAACTTGATCCTTACCTTAATAAAGTATCTAACTTATCATCCGATTTAATCTAATATCAATGCAATCACTGTGAACAATCGTCCATTTAAAACTTCCTCCTAATGAGTTCTTAATCACAATAATTCAAATATGATTTCTTCAGTAGCAATCTGACCTGATTCGAGTATATCTTCTCTCTCTTATTCAAGCAAGAAAACTCTTCGATTATACATAGTAAATTTGAATATCACGATTTTCTTCTTCCTAAGGGTTGGTTGTGAATAACGCGAATTGATGGCCCAAAGATTTCCCAAGAGGATTAATTAAAGGAATGCGTATAGATCCGCCACAAATTTATTTCTTCCACTGCTTCCACAATTCCTTAAGAGAATAATATTTTTAAGTCCGTTACACGATACCTCTAAGATAACTGCGTGCGGTTATTGAAAGGAAGTTTTAAATAACCACTTGGAAGAAAGTAAGAAAGGTAGAGGAGTTTGAAATAAGATCATGAGGGATGAAGTTTCCACACGAAACGCGATCAAAAATTTACGCGCGGGGGATATAGAGTGGGGTGAAGTCTTGCAAAAGAAAACAATAGTGTACAATAAAGCTCATAATTTTTAATTGTATCAAGACATTCTCATCCTTTTCAAGATGGAAGTGTTGATACAGTGATAAAACCCGTTTTTTAGGAGGTCTCTTAGAAGAGCTAGGAATATAATTGTTCGTAAGCCGGGATTTCCTGATAGATTCATTTGAAATCTGTGGTAACCGATTGAAGAAATTTTCTGATTGTTTTGATGAAACGAAGCGGCGGAACATTAAGATCTTTATCAAGACTTCGTTCCTGACAAACCAAAGGTGCATTTGCTGCTCTACGCAGTTGAATGTTTTAAAAAGTGTGCAATCTTTTCAGGTGAGTAACCGCCGCCCCCGCCCAGAAGGGGCGTACAACATGATGGGGCGAAGAATGGCTTTATATAATAGAACCTTGTGCCTTAATGCGAGCTTGTGTTCTTGGGAGAAATTAAGCGATTTAGAGTGCTTCTCATTCCAGCCGCCTTTTGTCAACATTTGTTCTTCCCTTCAGTCCCTTCAAGTGGGGAAAAATTCATTTATACGGCAGATATCGCAATGATTGCTCTTTCCCCCTTCAGCGGCAATGGTGTGAACGTGTTAAGCGTCATCGTGCTCTTCCAATATGTAGGTATATGTGTGAGTCGCCCAACCGGTATAGTGGTTAGCGACGCTGACTGCGGTGCCATAGGGACTGGGTTCGAATCCCGGAGAAGACATGGATGTTTGTAAATGTATATTGCCTTTGAGGCATGGAGGAACTGTAAATAGCCGTCGAGCCCAGGTCCTCTCTTATGGTTAGTGGAAGGGGAAGAGAGGTGAGAGGCCCCTGGCCACCCCCAGGGTTTTCTGCCTCTAAATTGGGGTGGAACCGAACAAAATAATACTGTCACCTGCTAAGGCTAACGACAGGCGTAAAATTTCTAGCCTTCAGCCGCGATGAATCTTGCTGGCCTCGATCTGACTTCGTCAGGCAAGTGGCATTAGTCACAGCAACAACAGTTACAGGTATATGTGTCGTTTATACATTTATCAAATCCAGTGTAGCTGGTGTTGATGTTCTATAAATATATTTCTTTTTAGTATGCGCGTCTCGGGTGTTAGTAAAGGCGGTCAAATACCCTAAAATGTCTTGGCGGTCCAGCGATCGACTTAATACCCATCCTTGCTTTAAACTCTTTTTTCTCTCTCACACGCACAATAAATTTTTATGCTAGACAGTTTGTATTTATTTAAGGTCATGCATTAAAAAGTGCGATCTTTTAAAAGTAAAATTTCTAGAACATCAACACTTTCAAGAATGATATCTATTTTAAAAAAAGGAAGTTTCAGATCGTATCCCCAAACAACAAACAAGTAAATACTTCACTCGAAGAGAACACGTACGAAACCTTATTAATAAACATTTTGAAAAGGATTTGAATATCGGAAGCAGACATTTAAAAACAAACACTGAGGAAAAGATCGAGACTGTTTATCATCTGAGAATGAGACACAGCTCGTCAACTATTCTTGTCTACTTATTCAAATATTTTTAAGTCGAAATGGATTTCCTCATATCCTTTCGAGGTAACAAATAATCTGGTGATAAGTTTGAGGAATTGGAGGCTTTCTTTAACCCACAGAATAGAACAATAAGTTGTCACCGGCGTGCTCTATTTACAGCGGATGAAAGACAATGGAGATTCGACACTTCTGAGGACAAAAGGAACATCAAGAAACCCATATACAGCATGTTCTACATCGGTAGGAATGATACTAAACGATTTTACCTCAGATGATAGCGTATCACTAACATCTCGAAGTATTGTTCTCCAAACAGTCTTTGGGAAAGACATGAGAAGGATGAAAAAATAGAATTATTTATATTCTAAATTAAATATATAGGAATTCTTTTTTATAAGCTGGTAAATAATATTAACAAAATAGGGGATTTATAACTTTTTTTAAAATTTGATGTTGGAAAAAAATGAATGATTAGCAGGTTTATAATTTAAAGGTTTTTATCTGTGTTTGATTATCTTATGTTCAATGATTTGCAATTATTGTAATCTATCCGTATATACAGCATAAAAGAACTATTAGACCGACACACTTTAAATTTGGCAGGCATGTCTCTTTTGTTGAGTAGAGATTCATTAGGAACGAGTTCCATGGAAATCAACTCCAAAAGAAGGCCGCGGGAGTGTTGCAGATAAAAAGAAAATTCCTGTTTTTGAACTATTAGGCCCCGGAATTTAAATTTGGCAAGTGTTTCTTTTGTTGAGTACTGTTAAAATACGTATTTGTGGAAATCTATTTTAAGGTGTGTGCGTGGGGAGATTATGGGGATATAAAGAATAACTTAAGAATAATCAAGAGACGAGGGCTGTAAGAATATTTTTCAATACAATCAAAAGCTTAAAGCTATGACTTAGATATCAATAACTTAAAAAAGAATATAGTCATGCTGCATCAGGAAATAACCAAATCGTAATGGGATAACGGCTTGTTATTTTATAAATGATCGTGTTCCACATAGTATTAGTTCAATGTTTAAGAAAAATTTTCCACTTCTTTTATTATATATATATGTAATCTTTTGATCACTGGCACTTCAAAATTAAGAGAATTTTCTCTTTTGTATGATTATTTTCAGATGAAGTGGACAGATTTTAATAAAATTAGGCCTGCACACACATACGTTACAAATACAAAGAAACGGCATATAGAAGTCGTGCTAAGCACTCACGGTCGTAAGTGCGGTTTATCAAAGTAAAAAAGTCTAAAAGAATGACTTTTGGATTTTTTAATTATGTACTATTAAAACAATTATACTCCTAAATCTCAATTCAGTATATGTGAGCGAAAACTAATTTCTCTTGAAGAAGTTCAAAATATACTGACACAACGCTTCAATCAGTTGCAACAGCTCAAAATTGCGGCCCTGGACTAGACTCGCGTACAAAAAAAAAGTGTATTGTAACAAATGTGCTCGTTTCAAAAATAATATGCAATGCAATTCAAAGTTTCATGACAGCAATCCTTGCTCTAATAAATAATGAAAAGTAAAATAAAGATATTAAATAAATTTATAAATTAATATTCCTTACATTTTTGTTTGAAAAAATTTACTCCATGTTTTTATGAAGCAACAGTTTTTCTTCCCAGCATGTATTTTTTTTAATAATATTTAAATATAACTATTTCTGCAACATATATATATATATATATCTCTTTTTTTCTTTCTGTTTAACTGATGTTAACACTATGAACAATAATAAATTATATCACACATCTGCTTTTCCTTATTATTTATCAATTAATCATCTACAATTGGGGGGGGCGTCTTTTTCGAGAGATTTCAACTATTTATGTGATCAATTAATTTACAAAGCACATTTAAAATTCTTTATTTTTCGCTTTAATTGTGTCATTAGTTATTCCATAGAATGAACTAGTTAAAGTATATAAAATTTTCATCTATTATACACTCTAACTGATTTGTCTATTTATTTCATGAAATACCCAGTTATTCTGCGAAATAACTGATGTATACACTTTAATGGTAACGTATATACCTAATATGCATGTGTGTGTACAGGAGAACATTGACTTACTCCTTCACTCATCAAGAGATCTCTAGACTTAAAAATTTAGCAAGCACGCTTCTTTCGTTGAGTAGAAACCCTCTAAGGGCGGGTTTTGCGGAAATCAATTGTCTAGAGAGGATTACGGGGCGTAGAAGATATTTCCATATTCAAGTTCTGCTCTTTTAAATCTAGAAGCGAGGGTATAAGAATGTTTTTGAATAGAATTGGAAGTATAACGGCAAGATTTAGATATCAATAACTTAAAAACAATACATAGTTAGGGAAGAACGAAGCTGGAGAGTAATAGCTAGTACATAAATAAATGGGATGCTTGCTTAATGTTGATAGAAGCGGGATTTTATCGCAATATAAAAACAGAGATCACTAAACACAATGTAATACTGATATATTATGCGTGTGAATATTAAATGAAAATTTACTATGGAAGTGTATTTCACATTCAGTCGGCAGAATTCAGATAAAAAAAGAGTAATGATGAAAACTATTATGTTTTATTGGGTATTTGGAAACACGACACTTAAATTATTTATGCATATTGGCTAAAAATGAACAAAAGAAAATTGCGTGTCATCGTGATAATTTAAAACTAAATCCATCTTGAGTAAGAGGAAGATTCTCTAAAATACAGCGAAAACCACTTAACACAAAAATGAAGGGACTGAGATATTTTTCGTGTTAAAAGAATTTCGTGTTAAATGATATTACAAGAAAAAAAACCCATATCAAACAAAATTAAGTTTATTAGAGTTTATTTTATTTACATAGATATGTGTGTATATATATACATATATTTAATACAAATCAATGAAACAAAAACATTCACAGGAACTTAAGGAAATTTAATACAAGATTTTCAAACTTTTTTAAAAACAAAACATTTATTCAGTTTTTGGAAATAATCCGATAATTTTCCCTGCATTGTGTTTTTTAGAATCAAATTGTCGAGACATATTGTTCGATGCCGTCCATTTTGTTATTGATTTCAAAACTGGAATGTACGTCTCAATAATTGATTAAACTTTTCTCAATATTTCTCATTTCGGATGACGTGGGAAGAGGAGTTACATTATTCATTTCATTTTAGTCGTCGGAATCTGCGTCAATGATATTTTTTGAGCTCTTTGAACAAACTCCAATATATCTTTGTCTGCCATCATCGGGGCTGTACACACATTATCATCATCTTTAACGAATTTTCCGATGATAAAGTAGGACAGTTCAATCCGTCAGGTGTTTTCCGTATTTTATTCATTCCCAGAAGGGAAATCTTTTCGTGTTAAGCGATCTTTGTTTGATTTGACAAAGTACCCTTTTTTTAAAAAAAATTCTACCAAGATCAACAAAGAAATTTTTTTTTTAGTTTCTTTTATTAAACAGTTAATATAAATATGTATATAATACAACAGAATCGAACAAAATTTTTGGGAATTAATTTTATTAATTATCATTAAAGTATCGTATTGTCATCCAAAACAATAGTGTATATCAAATTTCAGTTCAACTGAATGCTTTAAAACGTAAAAAAAAAACCGAAAGTTTTGACCAACCGCAAAAAAGAAACCAACGTGGTGTATCTGTAATTTTAAATAAAAAGTTTAGTCTTTAATTTTAATTAATTATAAAAATGATGGGGTTTTTTACCGAAACAATAGGTATAGAAAATTGCAGCTCAAACGAGCGCTTTAAAAGGGAAAAAACCCCTTTTTTGACACAAGTGCCAAAAGATCCAACTGGCTGTATTTTTTTTTTTTGAATAATTAGTTTTAATCAATTATTTTATTAATTATAATTAAATTGCTGTATTGTAACAAAAAATCATGTATAAAAAAATTTCAGCTCAAGGGAGAGTTTAAAAATGTATTTTATAAACAGAAAATTCCACGAAGATAAAATAAAAATAAATATATAGAATTTGTGACAATAGTAGAAAGAAAAAAGAATCAAAAAATACTAGAGTTTTCGGGACCGTTGTATTATTTCGTCTTAACTTTTTTTTTAAACTTTTTTCCCCGTTTTTGTTTCCCCCATGAATCTTTCCTTTAATACGCTTCCAGGGGAGTATTTTATTGTTTTTCTTCACTGAAAGTTTATTTGTATAATCCCGTGATTGATGCTAATTTTCGTCGATTCGTGGGGTTTAAGTCCCCAAATAAAAGACCCCTCGTGAAGGTTAAACACCGGTCTACCGTCCCGCTTTTGGGGGATGTGGTCACGGTAACCTAGGGGTTATAGTCACGAGCTCGTGGTCGGCGTGTTATGAGTTCGGGCCTAATGCGACTGAAGTGCAGCCGTGCAGAGGGGTCCGATGCACGTTAAATCTTTCGAGGCCCCTAATGACACATTTTGCAACAAAACAAAAACAGAGGCCGTTCGACCGACATTTGTGTCAGACGTATCTTAGGGCTACGGTAGCCTAGTGGTCAAAGGGATCGGGTCGTGGTCGAGTTCGACCCCGTACCACAAAAACCCGCCGTGTGGGGGGGCGATGCACGTTTAAAACTGTCGAAATCAAACGCCCCCGGGTGGGTGGTAGGGGGAGGGGTGCGCAAGGTGTCGTCGTCGCCGCCTGGTTTAAAAGACGAGGTCCCCCAAAACCCCCATACGAACGGCGACGCAAGGGGGGGGTTTCCCCCAAACTAGCGCCGGAAAAAACCAAAATGAAATTGTGCGAAATAAAAACAATCCAATTTAGGGGCCTCATAGGTTCCCCACATGTGGTAAAGAGTTTTCGTCAGTACGCAAATGGAAATATTGTACAATCAGCGGTTTTTTGATCGGGTTTTACGCAAGAAACACTTGGGGTTTTTTTCAGTAAAAGTTTAATCGTTTCGTTGAAAAAAAATTTTTCAGATTTAATCGTTTTTTTTAAAAAATCCTAGGGAATTTAAATTTTTTGATTTACTACAAATTGGTTCAGTTTATTAAAAAAAGTAAAAAAATAACATTTGCCGCATTAAATCCTACACATATGTACAAATATGTATATACATATGACAGAATCAATAATTAATTTCAAAAAGAAAGCGATTTTCCCCACAAT